>JASDQU010244091.1:29089-42629 GCA_032191745.1 Picea mariana | reverse complement strand
TCAAATAATCTAAATGATAAACCTTATTTAAAAAATCAAGTCAATTCCTCAGAAAAATCAGATCAACCAAGGCATGTTCAAATGCCCACATATCTTGAAAGATTAACCATTGAAAAATCTACTAAACAATCTGAATTTTATTTTATCAGGGAATTAAAAAATGTTTGTGTTAAAAATCCTTTGTTCTAGGCCATAAAATATGTACCTATCTATGGTAGAGTTGTTAGAGAATTGTGTTTGAAGAAACCAGGATGAAAAAAAAAGGATCCTCAAACAGTTCAAGTACTTGGTCATTTAGCTGATTTGATGCTTGGAAACATATTGACTAATAATTACATAGATCGAGGAAGTCTTATTGTTGATTTCCACATTAATAACATTTCCAACTCTAATACTCAATAGATTTGGTAGCTGCTATAAATGTCATGACTAAAGAGACAATGGAAAAAATTCAATTAAATAACCTTCGTCAAACCATTATTGTTTTCCAGTTAGCATACCGATCCACTGTACAACCTGAAGGTATCTTATAGGATGTAGTTATCTTTGTAGACTCCCGGGAGTATCTTACTAATTTTATGGTTCTGCAACCCAAATCAAATCTTGGGGGATACACTTTGATTTTGGTAAGGCCTTGGTTGGCCACATTTGATGCCTTCATTGAATGTAGATCCCGAGACATGACCATCTCTCAGGGTTATTCTACAAAAAAACCTGCATTGGATCCACCAAGTAAACCAAGTCTTGCTGATGAAACACCTATATGGATAGGACATGAGGATAGTGATGATGAAAAAATCCAACGAATCTTCACGATTGAATCAACTCTTTGTTTTAAGGAAAAGACTGAAGATGATCTTATTTGTGTTCTTATTACTAATCTTGATTCACCTACTAATTATATCATGCACATGCTAGAAGAGACTTGACCTTTCTTTGTGATTCAAAGAGAATTTCAATCAATTCCATCTTATCTATATACTACATCTGAAATACATAGCATGCTTGTAGAAATATTTCAAGGAAAAACACTAAACATAAATCATCAACTAGAAGAACCACAAAAACAAAGGTTGATTGAGTTGTTACAATTGCATGCTAAGGCATTTGCTTGGGATTATATAGATATAAAGGAAATTCGTCCTAGTTTATGCATTCATTACATATATGTCTAGGATAATTTCCAACCAATTAGACAACCTTAATGAAGGATGGATCCTGCACTTCAAGAAATAGTCAAAATTGAGTTGCAAAAACTATTAGATGTTGATTTAATTTATCATATTTCCGATAGTAAGTGAGTCTCACCACTTGTTATTGTTCCAAAGAAAAATGCAAAATGGAGAGTTTGTGTGGATTATATAGAATTGAATAAGGCTATTGCTAAATACTACTTCCCTTTACCTTTTATTGATCAAGTTCTAGATACCTTGGCAGGGAAGAAATACTTTTCCTTCCTTGATGGCTTTAGTGGGTACAACCAAATCTAGTTAGCCCCTTGATCTGAAAATGAAAAGGTTTGTGTATAAATATTTCAAGTGGAAAATGTATGTGTCTTGGGAAATTGGATCAAGTTGCAAGAACATAAAATTATTGAGTTTTTACTTAAAATTAATAGCATAAAAAGTCATAAACAACCATCAAAATAAGCACATAACACATCAAAATGATAAAGGAGTTCACCCCTCTCTTGGGCTACATCTCCTGGTCCAACTTCCAATGGATCATTTTCATTATATGCTCAAAAGTGTTTAAAAAGTGCTTTACAATGCTCATAATGCAAAATAGATGGCTCCAATGGCTGCAGAATGTCCAAAAACCCACAGTTGGGCTCTTTCTACACCTGTTTGGCGAAAAGTTGAAGAAAATAGTCTTCCTAGAAGTTTTTCCCCAATACTTGTTGTTTCTACTCGCCAAAATTCACTCACTATGGAAAAACATGGCGTCTACGTAACCAAACCTAGCTCATGCATGCGTTTCAGAATGTGGATGGATTTGTCGTGCCATTAGAATGACTAACACCTTTTTCAGTGAAATTCTAGGTCGTATGGTCCATGTGGCGAAGGTGTTGGGCTAACTGCCCGCACCCGTCGGCTAGCACCTCCACGTCGCCGTGCCCCCGATCATATGGTAAACATTGTAGAGTTGGTGTCCCCAGGTTGGGACTTAGCCCCAACCCTTTTCCCACCCAAACGAACCAATTTTCAAGTTTAAATAGTAGATGCAAACATAAGGGTTAAGAATCATATGTAGGCGGGCTGGTGGCTCAACCTATGCAAAACCTTTGCCCTTTCCCGAAGGTCGCGGGTTTGACCCTCGCGAAGCCAAACAAACTTTTATATAACAACAAGAGGGTAACATGTGGTGACCCCTAAGTGGGCCATGCGGCACCCTATTATTGGCCACCAGAACCTGCCACATGTCGACCAATGATTGCTCCACGTCACCACCTGTCCAGTCACCCCGCTACTTAAGTAGTCCACATCACCCTACCAAATCAGCTGTATGGTCATACAGACTGTACAGTCAGCTGTCGCATCAACCTATACGAACTGCACAGTCAGCTATCACGTCAGCCTATACGAACTGCACAGTCAACAAAATTTGCACACACTAACCATGCTTCTATAAGATACCTTATGAATAAGTTAGTCACAAATGGTAGGGTAACTCGGTGGTTACTTTTGATACAAGAATATGACATCACCATTTGCGATGGACATGGAAGAGAAAATGTTGTAGCAAATTTTCTTTTTCGACTGAATATTGAAGGGAGTAATGATCCTATAGAAGTTGTTTTTCTCGACGAACATTTGTTTGCATTGTCCATATCACCCGCAGGCCAATAGTGAAGTTGAAGTAACCACCAAAGTTTTGGAGACTATTCTAATGAAGACACTACAACTTCATCATAAATATTGGGCTGACAGACTGGATGAAGAATTATGGGATTACTGAACAACATGGCATAATACAACTGAATTCACTCCATATGAGCTAGTTTACAGTAAGCAGGTTGTCTTTCCAATCAAATTTGAAGTCAAAACTTTACGTATAACATTGCAAGCTAACATGGATCTTATGTTGAAAGATTGGTTGTCATTGATGTCAACCCTTGAAGAAGTTAGGAAACCCCGAAGGTATGGTTATGGAATCCACAAATGATCGAGGAAAAAGGACACAAAGGACAGTGTAAATGCAAGTAACTCATTCATGGATGGACAATACGTATCATGCCATTTCTGATGATATGTGGTATGCCACGCGGTTCCTCCTAGTTGAGGAGTTATGGCCTTGTGAACTTGGAGGACTCTAAAGAATGATCTAGAAACCCTTAGAAGGTCAACAAGAAGTTACAGGTAATTCATTATGGGTAAAGTAGTTACAACAAGAATTTAATTAAGGGTAAAGTGGTTGCAACAAGAGAGTGTGGGTTAGCATTAAAATAAGGAAAAACGGTAAAATAGTTACAAGTTAGCCCCTAAAGGAAGTCACTTGGAAAGTATAAATAAGACTTCAAGAGACTCTCATTAACGCCAATTGAGCACATTAAATATCTATGTTGTGAAGTGTTATGGTTAGGTACTATTGAAAGATCTGAAGCAGTGAGTTTGAGGCAGTGAAGTTTAGTAAAGAGAGAAGTTGCAGGAGTCGAAGGGACGAATTTGAGATTATTGTTCTAAGGTTTTCCTGAGGTTATTTGTGAGTTACAGTGAAGGAAGAGCGTGAACATCCATGAGTTTCAGACTCAGATAAGCGTGGACATACAAATGGTTTAGTGAAGGAAAACAAAGATGCACAAAGAAGCAAAGAAATCCACGCGTTGTAGAGGAAGTAGGGCACATACATCCTTGAGCCATAGTGGGACAAAGAGAAGACATCTGCAAGTTTACAGAGCATAGGGCATAGATCTGTTGAGAAATCTGAAGTTCAAAAGATCAAATCCATCAAGTCAACTACAATTTGAGAGGTATGGTTTACTGTCTATGTTAGGGTATATATTCTGCAGTAGTCCAGCACAAAAATGTCTTAGTAGTTCTTGAGTATTTGATTTTGAAGACATTCTTGTGGATCTTGGTATGAGAGTTTGAGGCATAAGGGTTTGAGTGGTAACAATTGATGAAGTATAACAACAATGATAGTTTGTGGTAGTGACAATGACAAATCAGTAACACGTTGATTGATTCAGTGGTAGTGACATGTTGTCTACATATATATTTTTGAGTGGTTGGACGAGATAAGGAAAGGGGATTGTTGATTCAGGTGGATATTGGTGGCCACCCACCTATTCCAACTGGCTCCACTTGACAATTTTTAGTTCAACACGTTCTTCTGTACTTCTTTGTAAGTGTGGGTTCTACACTTACGAGGCTGTATGAAGCTCTACACATCTTCCAGGTGGATATTGGTGGCCTCCCACCTAATTCAACTGGCTTATTTTGTATGTTTTCATGTTAGCACATCTTTTTGTACTTTCAGGGTCGTTTTGGGGCCCTAAACAATGTTTTTTTGGCTCGCCATAGTCAAACTATAAACTAAGTCAAAGTTTGACAATGTAATGTGTATTTCTTGAAAAGACCTTTCCAACGGGATATCATGCGCCTAAAACGGAGGTTGTTTGCAAAAGTTACGACCTCGAGAAGTTGAGGTACCAACTTACCCATAGGGGCCCACAAAACTTTTGGCGTTTCATCTCTTAGGGTTAGGTTTTTGGATGTCTAGGGTTTTGGAATTCATGAGTAATGGTAAAAAGGCCTCTGGAGCCTCATTGTAATCATTCTTCTCAGACAAATGCGCGTAGCAACCACATCTCTTCTCAGAGATAACTACCACCATTCAAGCAAGTGTTTCATTTTTTTAGTTTTACAGTTTCAGCCTATTTCATTTATTCAATAGAAGATATTGTTCACTGGATATCTGTGTTGTTCTTCATATCTTTGTGTTTATTGTATTCAGTCTGTTAATCATTTCATTCCTCTCCTAAATCCGGGTCAGTGGTATCAGAGCAGTTTGCTCTTCATTTATTTTTCTTCGTGCATGTCCCCGACAAGATCTCGGTACAAGAAGTTGGGACTTGAACCAATCGAGCCATTGGAAGATTGGTCGTGCCGAGCCCAAAAACAACCCATGGGGGACGAAAAGAAAGATGATGGAGCTAGAGATCCTTTTAAAATGTTTCTCGAGGAATCCCTTGTGCGACAAAGGAATGAAATGATGGACAACTTTGTGCAGATCCTTCGACGACTACCCACTGGAGAAGCATTTTCATCAAGCGACCATGCAACCTCCTTCAAGGTATAGGTAAATTTTGATATTCCATTATTTGAAGGACCGATAGGTGCATATGTTATAGATAAATGGTTGAATCTGCTCGAAGGGTATTTTTCGGTCCACAATTTTTCCTATAGGGAAAATATTACTTTTGCACTCCTTAAGGCTGTCCCCCATGTTAAGGATTGGTGGGATACTTACTTTGAGACAAGGGCCATAGAGGAATCTAGAATATTTGTGGTTGCCCCTACATGGGATTCTCTCTGGGATTCCATTAAAGAACAATACTACCCTGTTGGAAGCTATGAGGACCAGTACACCAGATGGACTACCCTGTGTCAAGAAAGGGACCAAATAGTACCATCTTTCACCAATATTTTTCATACCCTGTGCACCAAATTGGGTATTAAAGACTCTGAGCGACATCTGGTGCTCAAATATCACAGTTTTTTTCATAGATACATTCAAACAGAAATGGAGTTTGTGGACATCACCTCAATGGTTACGACTTATAGATATGATGTCAAGATCAAGCAGAAATTTAAGCAGAAGAGGCAAGAGTTTGGATCTGCAAACTCCTCACAGCTGAAGCAGGGCAAAGGCGGCCCCAACCCACATAGCAAGGGACAAAGAAAATATCGCCATTCTCAAGACAACCAGTCCAAGCCGCAACACAAGAAGGGCAATGATAAGACGAAGAAGGACACGGGAAAATGGCGTGAATACCATAATGGCACAACACTGGAGAATGCTGCTCCAAGTAGTCACTCGTGGCCGAGCTAAAGGCTTCCGAGTCAGAGGCCGTATTTTACTCTAAATCAAATTTGAATAAGGGAAGTGGATTATTGATGCTGAACCGAGTGCCACTTTCGCTACCACCAAAGTCCAACCAAGTGAACCAGAAGAACCAGAGGAATGGGAACGCCACTTTCACTCACAGATGTGGGTAGAGGGGGCTCCGCTTCATTTCATTGTTGATAGAGGCAGTCATAAGAACCTAATATCAACAAAGGTTGTCAAGCGATTGGACCTGTTGATGACACCACACCTGGAACCCTACACCATTAGCTGGCTTCACCAAGGAAGATATCTCCGTGTCAGCCAACAATGCCATTTTCCCTATGACATCAAGCCTTTCAAAGACAAGGTATAGTGTGATATTGATTCCCTTGAAGTTTGTGATGTTCTTTTAGGACAACTGTATTTTTGGAAGTGTCATGTTGTGTATGAGTCTAGACCCCATAGTGTTATTATTACTTTGGATAGACAATTGTATAGGATACTAGAGGTAGGGCCGCCTACCGCTATTTCTTTAATCTCTGCTAAGCAATGAAGTAAGGTCATTTCTCAGACCGGGAAGTTCGTCTTCTTTGTGATCCATGCTCATAGTAAGCAGAAGGCCGCCACCACATCCGTGGTCTCTACACAGAGTCTCTATTTGCAACAGAAGCAAGTGGATGAGATCGTGGAAGAGTACAGAGACATCTTCTCCTCACCCACCGGGGTACTGATGCAATACCAAGTCAATCATCCAATTGATCTAACCCCCGGTTCACCTCTGCCTAATGGACAAGTCTATCGGTGCTCGTTGACAGAAAATGATGAAATCAAGCGTCAGATCCAAGAGCTTCTTCAAAGGAGGCACATCAGACCCAGATCCTCCCCTTGCGGAAGCCCGGTTGTATTGGTGCAGAAGAAGGACGAGACCTGACAACTTTGCATTGATTATGGAGAATTAAACAAAATCAAAGCTAGGAATGGGTACCCAATTCCCAGGATTGATGACCTTCTTAACCAACTCAAGGGGGAAAAGTTCTTTAGCTTGATTGACCTAAATTCTGGCTACCACCAGGTTCCCATCGAACCAAATAATGTATGGAAGACAAATTTAAATCTAAAGAAGGTCTCTTCGAATGGTTGGTCATGCCCTTTGGCCTAATAAATGCACCAGCCACTTTCATGAGGTTGATGGATGATGCATTGAGACCCTTCACCAACTCTTTTGTGGTGGTATATTTGGATGACATCCTCATCTTCAACATAACTTGGGAGGAGCACATGGGGCATATTCAACAGGTTTTGAGCACTCTGCGGCAACACAAGCTATATGCCAACTTGGAAAAATGTTCCTTTGGCATGAACATGGTCCAGTACTTGGGCTACATTGTTGATGAGCATGGGGTACATGTTGATCCCGCTAAGATCCAAGTTATCCATGACTGGCCGGCCCCGACCACACTAACCGAGCTTCGAAGCTTCTTGGGACTGGCCAACTTCTATCGACGGTTCATGTTGGGATTCTCCCATATTGCATGGGCCCTCAGGCACGTGACCAAGGGTGGTGGTAGGGAAAAGTTTGTGTGGGGGAAGGAACAACAATGAAAATTTGATGATCTGAAGCATTGCTTGTGCTTAGCTCCAGTACTCTCCTTTCCTGATCTGTAATAACCGTTCAAGATTGAGACTGATGCATTTGACTATGTTGTAGGTGTAGTTCTCGATCAACACTGTCATTCGGTGGCATACCATAGTGAGACACTCTCATATACTATCTGGAAATACCCCACCTATGACAAGGAAATGTATTCCATTGTATAAACCCATCGTCAATTGAAACATTATATTATGGGAAAGGAGACGATCATCCACACTGATCACAAGCCTCTACAGTTCATATAGACACATGGGAAGTTGTAGAACAACCGCCATTAGAAGTGGTCCACCTACTTCCAACAGTTCCATCTCAACATCAAGTATAAGTCAGGGAGAACAAATCATGTCACCGACTGCCTCAGTCGACCTCCCGTGGCTGCACTCACCACCGTGCTCCATTCCTGTGGACATGAGGCATCTGAGTGGCCCCAACTTTATCAACAAGATCTAGACTTCGCTACCACTTATCATCTTTTGGGTACAGGCACGTCTGTCATCGATTTTCAAATTTAGGACATATTGTTATTCTATCTGGGCCATCTCTATGTTCTTGCAAGCGAGTGTACAAATCTAATTTGGGAATCCCACTACAATCAAATGGTAGGACATTTTGGCATGGAGAAAATTGTGGTCGTTCTCCAGAAATATTTTTATTGGCCAAAACTTTGACATCACGTCAGCAAGTATATCAGATCTTGCACTGCTTGTGCCATTGCCAAGCCAACCATCAAGAAGCAAGGCTTATACACCCCTCTTCCTACCCCCGAGAAGCCTTGGGAATCCATCTCGATGGATTACATGTCTGGCCTTTCATCCACCAAGCAAGGCAATGATTGTGTAATTGTGGTCATTGATCCATTTTCGAAGATTGCCATCCTCACAGCCTGGAAGAAGAACATTACAATGATAGATACTACCAAGATCTTCTTCCAACGAGTGTGGGTACATTTTGGGATACTACAGACCATCATCTCCAAACAGAACAATAGGTTCCTCAACACATTTTGGTTGAGTCCATGGTCACCGTTGGACACCAATCTCACTAAATCCACTGCTTTCCACCCCCAAACAGATGACCAAACAGAGGTCGTCAATCGAATGATTGTGCACATCTTGTGCATGTACAACTTTAAGCATCCTTGTACATTGGATGAGCGTCTCCCCTATGTTCAGAATAGTTACAACATGGCTCTCCATAGATCCTCCGGCCATAGCCCACTTCAGGTGGGACTTGGATTCCATCCCTTGGGTCCCATTGATGTTGCACTACCTCTTGCAACCACATAGACAGACTCTTCCCATGTTCAGTCTGAGACTGACAAAGCCATTAGATTCATTGAGAGGATTCAACACATCCTTCAACAGGTCCATGAGATTTTGCAAAAACCAATGCTAAGTACAAGCATCACCATGATCAACATAGGGTACTGCACCAGTTTCAGGTTGGAGACAAGGTCTGGTTACATTTGCAGAAGCAGCGTCTTACAGGGTCCCATCGGAAGCTTCTCCCACTTCGCTATGGGCCTTACACCATCACCAAGGCTATGGGTAGCAATGGTTTTGAGCTCAACACTCCGCCCTTCCTTGGCTTACACCCAGTGTTCAATGTGGAACTCCTCCGACCATATTTTCCACCATTATTAGACACCTCATAGATCGCAGAACAACTGACACCAACAGAGATCAACCCTGACTGCATGGAAAAATAATCCACCAATCAGATAGTGGACACACAGGTCAACGACACTCGCTAGTATATGATCCAACTTTATTGGGTTGTCAAGGCAGGGAAGCTCCTCCACCAAGGAAAGTGGCTCACTCGGGGCCAAATTCAGTAGAAGTTTCCTCACCTGATGGGGGAACTCAACGCAATGGAGATCATTGCTGCCTAAGGGCAGAGGACTGATCCAGGTGGATATTGGTGGCCACCCACCTATTCCAACTGGCTCCTCTTGACAATTTTTAGTTCAACATGTTCTTCGGTACTTCTTTGTAATTATGGGTTCTACACTTCTGGGGTTGTCTGAAGACCTACAAATCTTCTAGGTGAATATTGGTGGCCTCCCACCTAATCCAACTGGCTTATTTTGTATGTTTTCATGTCAGCACATCTTTTTGTACTTACAGATCCATTTTGGGGCCCTAAACAATGTTTTTTTTCTCACCACAGTCAAACTATAGATGAATTCAGAGTTTGATGGTGTAAAGTATTTCTCGAAAAGTCCTTTCCAACGGGGTATCACACGCCTAAAACAGAGGTCGTATGCAAAATTTACGACCCCAGGAAGTTGAGGTACCAACTTACCCAAAAGGGCCCCACATAACTTTTGTCGTTTCATCTCCTAGGGTTAGGTTTTTGGATGTCTATGGTTTTGGCATTCATGAGTAATGTTAAAAAGGCATCTAGAGCCTCATTGTAATCATTTTTCTCAGACGAATGTGCGTAGCGACCACATCTCTTCGCAGAGATAACTACCACCATTCAAGTAAGTGTTTCAGTTCTGTAGTTTTACAGTTTCAACTTATTTCATTTATTCAATAGAAGATATTGTTCATTGGATATCTGTGTTGTTCTTCATATCTCTGTGTTTATTGTATTCAATTTATTAATTAGTTCGTTCTGCTCCCAAATCCAGATCAGTTGTATCCTCCTTCCAGTTGGTGCTGGAGAATTGGGGATTTGGAGCTTCCTTTAGGTTGGAGCCTCCTTCCAGTTGTAGCTGGAAAATAAGGAATTTGGTGCTTCCTATGACTGTATTTCTTCTTACATATAAGAAAAGTATTTTGTGTTTTTCTCTCACATTGGGTTTCCATGTAAAATTTTGGTGTACTATGTATTTGTTGTTGCTTATTGTCCATGGCTGATATATACTGTTAATGATACCTTATATACTAATGTTAAAATGTTGAATACTACTCGTAAAGTTAAAGAATACACATTGTGGTTAAAAGTGTTGGAATGTTGTTCAATATTGAGGGGGGGTGAGTCGATATTGCTTCTTTTTCTCAAATTAAATTATTTCTTTATTAATTTATAACAATTTATCAAGAAGAATGTACAAAAATCTAAATTTTAAATGTAACAATCATAAAAATTATATTTCATTTACAAGTTACAGTTTGTAAGAGACACCAATCTCTCTTCTTTTGAGCATTGTTATCGCACAAGTTGTAGGTTGGGCAAAGCTCTACCCAACCATCAATTGGCGACAACTAAGGGACATTATACCCAATGTCACCTCGATATAGGTCCCGTGCTTCAAGGGTGACTAGGTCACTCTAGGGATGTGATCTCGGTGACCCTGTGGGGATTGAGGTGGATGGAAGGGAAGAAAGAGAAATATACCCCCAAAGTTCAATGATGGAAGAGGAAAGTAGATTTGATGACTTGTGTCCGGGTGTTCTAAGGTTTCCAAGTCTTTGGATGCCTGCAAAGGGTGTTTGTACCTGCCTGAGACCCAAGAAAAACCACACTTGCATGTAGTAATGTTAGGTTGAAAATTAGGTTAATCTTGTTGTCCCTAATTGCAAAAATAATCAATGATATATATCAGCACATAAAAGATAATAAGGGCTGCAATATAAGTGCTAAAATTCCAATTGAATAAGAACGAGACAAGCTAGTAAAAACTAGTTTAGCTCAACAATGACATAACAAGACTTTAACACAAAATCAAGGCTGTCATAAAACGCTAACTACAGGATGTTTATCAACCTTATGGATGTAACAAACTTGTTATTACAACAAGACATTTAACCACTAAAATTTGCTCAAAACTTGCCAAAAGATGTGTTGTAGTTAGTGGAGTAGGTGGGCAGATTTTAGGCAATTTTTCAACGGTTAAATTGGGAGTTATTGAAGAGTTTGGTTAGGTTTTTTTGCAGCCCTAATGGCTGTAGGTTAAATTTGTATCAATAGTAAGAAATAGTTGGAGAAATGAAACACCCTAGTGGCTCAAGCAATCATTTATAGCATAGATTTGGTTCCACTATGAACAATTTCAAAATCACGAAATTTCATGTTTCCCAAAGAGACAATTTTATATCTACAATGCAACAAGTGATGACTAGTGCCTTTAATTATTGGGTTAATGGATTCAAGCAAATAAATAGCTAGAGGTACTGCCTCCTTGGGGGTGTAAATCCTTTTACTCCCCAAGGCAAGTATCCCTAGATAGGGTTTAGGATAAGAGGGTGTATGCATTTATACTTCTCTTAGTAAACCCTTGTTAAACTAATAAAATTTAAGCATAAAGTGATGGAGGCTAACGTGGGGGTGTATGCCATTATACTTCCCACCTAGATTTAGCAATATAACCTTGTCTTGAAACAAAATGATAATACAATGGAAAAAGGCCTTACCAACCCAAGGAGAATGCTAAGATAAACCACCACAATAGCAAAGAAAAGCCTTCCAAGGCTAGCGCATCACTTCCACCAACCAATAACCAAGAAAGTAGCCATACACAAGATCACAAGGGAGAAAATAATCAAATATAGCAAAAATTTCAGTCCAAGGTCTCCCCAAATGGGAGAGATAGGATTCAAAATGAGATCTTATGATCTCTATTTATACAAAATGTCATTGACATAGTTTGTCCACATAATTTTAGGGTAAACCACAAGATCAGGGGTCAAAAAAACTAATATTTCTCCTTTACACAAATAATATTAGACAATTCATATTTAAATTCACTTTTACACAAAATAAACCCTAACTTAATGTGACGTCACCCCTTTAGGGGGTGTTTTGACACTAGGACCAAGTCATTGGTGTTGGAGAAGCATCGTTATGCCTCCAAAGGCCACATGTCAATCATCTAGGCCATATCCTCATGGTCAAGGCCTTGTTCTCCTGAAAACGTCCATGTGTCAATGAGTGATAACTTCAACACCAAATCCTAGTCCTTCTAGGTGACGTCATGCTTCCAAAGGTGATGTTTTGCCTCTCCTAGGAAAAATGTTTAGCATGTAAGGTCTAGGTTATGTCTCTCAAGTCATCTTCTAGGCCTCCAAAGGTTCATCTCTCTCATATGACATGTGGGCCCTTGACATCCAACCTATGGGATTCAAGCCCCATGAAAGCCCAAGCTAGGCTTGTTTCTCCAAAACTGTCCACCAACTAGGTCCTACAAAGACAAACAAGCATGCCCTCCAAGGATCTCAAGTAAAAATATCATGATGAGTAAATCAAACCAATAAATGAGCCACCTAAGCATGTGCATCAAAGATTACCCTGTCAAACATGTAAATGCTCAAATACATTATGCGACTTGCCAAGCTTGGATATGGGAGGGTTGACGAGGTGTTCTATTGGGTAAATTTTTCCCTAGGTCAAGGAGTGTTTCCCAAGTGACCCCTCTCTAAGCCATGTAATGTGGATGAAGTGGTTAAGGATCAAGACTCATTGAGCATGGGGTTCATGACATACAAGGGGTTGTATTGTCTTGTTCATGGGTGCCTTTGTAGAGGGTGTGTGGCACCTTCGTTTGCAATGCAATTTTTCCAAGCCCATTGTTTTGCCATTATTTATTTCTTTCATGTTTTATGGATATTTTGAAGGCCACTGTCCTAGCGTGGTTTCCAAATAATGAAAATGTCACTCACAAATGCCTTACGAAAATGAGAAGGTTGACTCATGACGAGACCCCCTTTCTCTGAACCATGCAACTGGGAGCCATTACCTTGGCTTGGTGATGAGATGACGGTAATGTCATACCGCTAGATACCCATGATCATGATAGGCTAGCTTGTGATGAGAACTCATATCCTCTAGCTAACCCCCTAAGCATTCTATCATTTATTCTTGTGGGTCCCCCTTTTCTTATAGAGAATC
>JASDQU010244091.1:15490-28989 GCA_032191745.1 Picea mariana | reverse complement strand
ATAAACTTGTTATTACAACAAGACATTTAACCACTAAAATTTGCTCAAAACTTGCCAAAAAATGCGTTGTAGTTAGTAGAGTACGTGGGCAGATTTTAGGCAATTTTTCAACGGTTAAATTGGGAGTTATTGAAGAGTTTGGTTAGGGTTTTCTGCAGCCCTAATGGCTGTAGGTTAAATTTGTAACAATAGTAAGAAATAGTTGGAGAAATGAACAAATTCATAGGAAGCACCAATAGTAAGAAATAGTTGGAGAAAATCGTGAAATTTCATGTTTCCCAGAGAGACAATTTTATATCTACAATGCAACAAGTGATGACTAGTGCCTTTAACTATTGGGTTAATGGATTCAAGCAAATAAATAGCTAGAGGTACTGCCTCCTTGGGGGTGTAAATCCTCTTACTCCCCAAGGCAAGTATCCCTAGATAGGGTTTAGTATAAGAGGGTGTATTCATTTATACTTCTCTTAGTAAACCCTTGTTAAACCAATAAAATTTAAGCATAAAGTGATGGAGGCTAAGGTGGGGGTGTATGCCATTATATTTCCCACCTAGATTTATCAAAATAACCTTGTCTTGAAACAAAATGATAATACAATGGAAAAAGGCCTTACCAACCCAAGGAGAATGATAAGATAAACCACCACAATAGCAAAGAAGAGCCTTCCAAGGCTAGCGCATCACTTCCACCAACCGATAACCAAGAAAGTAGCCATACACAAGATCACAAGGGAGAAAATAACCAAATATAGAAAAAATTTCAGTCCAAGGTCTCTCCAAATGGGAGAGATAGGATTCAAAATGAGATCTTATGATCTCTATTTATACAAAATGTCATTAACATAGTTTGTCCACATAATTTTAGGGTAAACCACAAGATCAGGGGTCAACAAAACTAATATTTCCCCTTTACACAAATAATATTAGACAATTCATATTTAAATTCACTTTTACACAAAATAAACCCTAACTTAATGTGACGTCACCCCTTTAGGGGGTGTTTTGACACTAGGACCAAGTCGTTGGTGTTGGAGAAGCATCGTTATGCCTCCAAAGGCCACATGTCAATCATCTAGGCCATCTCCTCATGGTCAAGGCCTTGTTCTCCTGAAAACATCCATGTGTCAATGAGTGATAACTTCAACACCAAATCCTAGCCCTTCTAGGTGACGTCATGCTTCCAAAGGTGATGTTTTGCCTCTCTTAGGAAAAATGTTTAGCATGTAAGGTCTAGGTTATGTCTCTCAAGTCATCTTCTAGGCCTCCAAAGGTTCATCTCTCTCATATGACATGCGGGCCCTTGACATCCAACCTGTGGGATTCAAGCCCCATGAAAGCCCAAGCTAGGCTTGTTTCTCGAAAACTGTCCACCAACTAGGTCCTACAAAGACAAACAAGCATGCCCTCCAAGGATCTCAAGTCAAAATATCATGATGAGTAAATCAAACCAATAAATGAGCCACCTAAGCATGTGCATCAAAGATGACCCTGTCAAACATGTAAATGCTCAAAGACATTATGTGACTTGCCAAGCTTGGATATGGGAGGGTTGACAAGGTGTTCTATTGGGTAAATTTTTCCCTAGGTCAAGGAGTGTTTCCCAAGTGATCCCTCTCTAAGCCATGTAATGTGGATGAAGTGGTTAAGGATCAAGACTCATTGGGCATGGGGTTCATGACATACAAGGGGTTGTATTGTCTCGTTCATGGGTGCCTTTATAGAGGGTGTGTGGCACCTTCGTTTGAAATGCAATTTTTCCAAGCCCATTGTTTTGCCATTATTTATTTCTTTCATGTTTTAAGGATATTTTGAAGGCCACTGTCCTGGTGTGGTGTCCAAATAATGAAAATGTCACTCGCAAATACCTTACGAAAATGAGAAGGTTGACTCATGATGAGACCCCCTTTCTCTGAACCATGCAACTGGGAGCCATTACCTTGGCTTGGTGATGAGATGATGGTAATTTAATACCGCTAGATACCCATGATCATGATAGGATGGCTTGTGATGAGACCTCATATCCTCCAGCTAACCCCCTAAGCATTCTATCATTTATTCTTGTAGGTCCCCTTTTTCTTATAGAGAATCATTTCATTACTTTCTCGAGGGATCCGTGGGTGAAGCATTTGGAAGGTTTATATATTGGCTTTTATATTTTTAACCAAAAACAATCCCTCTGGGCCTTCAACCCCTTCTTCCCATAGAATGAGGGACAACCCCTTCTTGGGTCAATACACCCTAAAATCCCAAAAGACAAGGAAATTGGGGGGGGGGTGTTTAGTGATGGAAAGTGGTAATTATGGTTGGGAACAATACGATGGATCTTCAAGGGAGTTCCTATTAGCAAATCCATTCCCAAGGAAAACCACTTACTAGGGCACAATGTCAACCACCAAGGTGAAACGAGGCAAAATGCATAATGTCCAACCATATATCATGAAATCTAAAGCAATCTAAGATACAACATATTCAAAATGCCTCAAATATTGAAATGAATGTCACCATAATACCTGACTTGTACCTCATGGAGCAAGGCCCATTTCCTTTCGGAAGCCAGTGGGTGTTTTGGATGCCATTCTGAAAATCTTGACCTCTGTGGTGGTGAGAAGGGTCTCCATCTATGCAAGTGGACACTCATGGTCATGTAGTCTCTTGCCATGGCCGCAAGACATAATCTCTTTAGTTATCCCACAAAATGGGGATAACATCTCGCTCCTACTTGGGGACATGTGCTCATCATAGAGTGCATGAGAACCACAACATCTCCCAATAGACATGTGCCTGCTAGAAATCAAACAAAAATATCAGAGCATCTAGGGTGGTGCTATCACCCTTCATTCATACACATTAAAAACCAAAAGTAAAAATTAATCTAGAAAATAAAATTTTGGCAATTTTCAAAAATTTCTAAACTAAACATGAAATCAATATGGAAGTAGAGGAAAATGAAATACACCTAAACTAATATGAGCAATCAAGATGCAAATGGAGGGAAATCAAGATCACATACCTACTTACCTGGGGCCTTGGGGCCATGAAGATCATGTGATGGATGATGTTGGGTGAAGTCATACAACCAGTGCAACCAATTGATCATCCCACCAAAGTATCTCCCCGTGTGCTTGATTATGTAAAACAACAAAGATAATTCGAACACATAATGATCATGAGCATAAATAGATATATAATTAATCGTGAGATGAAACTCATGGACATGGGTGGGAGGGAGGAAATATTGCTGGAAATAATATCCACAACTATGATCATGTAATTAATCCTGCTTGAAGTGATATCGACAACCTTGATCAATCCATCTTTGAAGGGGGATACTATATGTAGACGAAGGCTCATCTTCATCTTCCTAAACATGATTTTTGCTTCTTGAAGACTGAGCAGATATGAGAGGTCCTAAGAAGACCTCATGATTTCCCTGAGAGGAGGAAATGAGGTAAGGGACAGGCTCAGGTCTAGGAAGAGAAAAGTGCGCCCTCTTTATCTTCGAATCCCTATAGAAATCCTCAATATGAAAGTACTTCCTCTTTGTAGAGTAAGCCTCCGATTGCTCCGAGGTGGACACGTCCTGATATTCCTCTAATACTTAGGAAGAAAGTGGCTGAGAGTCCTCGAATAAATTTGTAATCATGTTATCATCAGGTTGCCAAACATATGGATCATATACGCATGATAAGTAGTGCTATGGAGATGACAACGCAAACCCCTTTTCTTGAGGGCTACC
This sequence comes from Picea mariana, assembly GCA_032191745.1. Lineage (NCBI taxonomy): Eukaryota > Viridiplantae > Streptophyta > Pinopsida > Pinales > Pinaceae > Picea > Picea mariana. The sequence continues at coordinate 25,253 of JASDQU010244091.1, read as the reverse complement.
CTCAATGTCGTAAATGGGGTCTTTATCGAAAATGAGATGACCAAAATCCCACCTGCGTCTGCCAGTCTATATGAAAGTGTTTATATTTTCATCAACCATATGTAAAGGTTCTCTCACAAGACCATTAGCAAAAGTGGCCATCTCTTTGTCTTCGTGTGCAAGAGGAGTAGAGGTAGGGATGTCTTCAACATGCTCCTAAAATTCATCACTGAGGCTAGTTGCTACTTGAACTTCATGAACAAGAGGAGAACACGATTGGACAACCTCAACTGCATCAAGATGGAGCAAAAGTGATGCCTTAACATGTTGTGCTTCATCAAGATTCTTTTTTCTCTTCATGGGCATGCTCCTCCATCACCTCTTCATCACACGAGGCTTGATTCTTAATGCATAGTGCTTCATGTGCCTTTTTTCAGAAAGATTTGTCGCATCCAAGGGCTCCTCTAATACCTCTTCACTCCCAAAGTCACAAAATAAAGTGTCATCAAGATGTTAAAAATTATTACAACTCATCATGTTCTCTTCTTGATGTGTGGGAAGAACAAAGGCCCAAATGTCTTCATCAAATGGAAGGGAAGATATGAGCACTTCTTCTTCATCAAATGTCTTATCCGGATCTTCATCAAAATATTCATGGTAACTTTCTTCATATATTTTTCCTTCAAGCACTTCTTCATTTCCAAGGGAAGGAAATAACTCTCTTATGTGATTCATCATTTCCTTAGTAGTTTTATTAGTAGCCTTTTCCTTTTCCATCTGTAAAAATGTCATCTTCAAGTCATAACAAGTTCTGGATGAGGGTTCATCCCATGGTTCCATAATTCCATTGACCAAAAGGATACCTCAATGGAGTTGCCAGGTGATATCAAGTCTCACTAAATGAGGGAAAGGGGGAAAGAGGGAAATGTGGGTTTGTGGAAAGTGGAGTCGCCAGACAAGTTTCAAGGGTAGAAAAGGGAACCTTCTTTAATGGAGTCGCCAAGGAAGCTAAGGGACAGAGGATTTGGGAGGGATGCTTGCCAAAGTGTGATTAAGGCACAAAGAGGATTCAAAATCCTCCTTGGAAATGACGCCAAAATGTTATTGCACAAGTTGTAGGTTGGGAAAAGCCCGATCCAACCATCAATTGGCAAAAATTAAAGAACACTATACCCAATGTCACCTCGATATAGGTCCCACGCTTCAAGGGTTACTAGGTAACTCTAGGGAGGTGATCCTAATGACACTGGGGGGATTGAGGTGGATGGAAGGGAAGGAAGACAAGTATCCCCCTAAAGGTCAATGATGGAAGAGGAAAGTGGATTTGATGAATCCTCTTCATGTGTTCTAAGGTTGCCAAGTCTTTGGATGCCTGCAAAGGGTGTTTGTAGCTGTCTGAGACACAAGAAAAGATACACTTTCATATAGTAATGTTAGGTGGACAAGAAAGTTAAGCTTGCTGTCCCTAATTGCAACAATAATCAATGATATATATCAGCACATAAAAGATAATAAGGGTTGCAATATAAGTGCTAAAAGTCCAATTGAATAAGCACGAGACAAGCTAGTAAAGACTAGTTTTGATCAACAATGATAGAACAAGACTTTAGCACAAAAAGTAAGGCTGTCATAAAAAGATAACTGGAGTGATATTTATCAGCCTTATGGCTGTAAAAAACTTGTTATTACTTCAAGATATTTAACCACTAAAACTTTCCAAAAGATGCATTGTACTTAGTAGATTATGTGGGCAGATTTTAGGCAATTTTTCAAAGGTTAAATTGGGAGTTATTGAAGCGTTTGGTTAGGGTTTTCTACATCCCTAATGGATGTAGGTTAAATTTGTAACAAGAACAAGAAATACTTGGAGAAATGAAACACCCTTGTGGCTCAAGAAAACATTTATAGCATAGTTTTTGTTCCACTAGGAACGATTTCCAAATCACGAAATTTCACGTTTCCCAAAGCGACAATTTAATATCTACAATGCAACAAGTGATGATTGGTGCCTTTAATGATTGGTTTAATGGAGTCAAGAAAATAAAGAGATATAGGTACTACCTCCTTGGGGGTGTAAATCCTCTTACTCCCCAAGGCAAGTATCCCTAGCTAGGGTTTAGGATAAGAGGGTGTATGCACTTATACTTCTCTTAGTAAATCCTTGTTAAACCAATAAAATTTAGGCAAAAAGTGATGGAAGCTAATTTGGGGGTGTATGCCCTTATACTTCCCACCTAGCTTTAGCAAAATAACCTTGTCTTGAAACAAAATGATAATACAATGCAAAAAGGCCTTATCAATCCAAGGAAAATGCTAAGATAAATCACCACAATAGAAAAGAAGATCCTTCCATGGCTAGTGCATCAATTCCACCAACCAATAACCAAGAAAGTAGCCATACACAAGAGCACAAGAGAGAAAATATCTAAAGATAGAAAAAATTTCAGTCCAAGGCCTCTCCAAATGGGAGAGACATGATTCAAAATGAGATCTTATGATCTCTATTTATATAAAATGTCACTAACATAGTTTGTCCACATAATTTTAGGGTAAACCACAATATCAGGAGTCAAAAACCCCAATCTTTCCCCTTTACACGAATAATATTAAACAATTCATATTTAAATTCACTTTTATACAAAAGAAACCCCAACTAAATGTGACGTCACCCCTTTAGGGGACGTTTTGACACTAGGACCAAGTCGTTGGTGTTGGAGAAGCATCGTTATGTCTCCAAAGGCCACATGTCAATCATCTAGGCCATATCCTCATGGTCAAGGCCTCATTCTCCTCAAAATGTCCATGTGTCAATGAGTGATAACTTCACCACCAAACCCTATCCCTTCTAGGTGACGTCATGCCTTTAAAGGTGACATTTTGCCTCTCCTAGGAAAAATGTTTAGCATGTAAGGGCTAGGTTATGTCTCTCAATTCATATTATAGGCTTCCAATGGTTCATCTCTCTTATCCGACATGCATTCCTTTGACATCCAACCCATGGGATTCAAGCCCCATGGAATCCCAAGCTAGGTTTGTTCCTACAAAATTGTTCACCAACTAGGTCCTACAAAGACAAACAAGCATGCCCTCTAAGGATCTCAAGTCAAAATATCATGATGAGTAAATCAAACCAATAAATGATCCACCTAAGCATGTGTATGAAATATTACCCTATCAAACATGTAAATGCTCAAAGACATTATGCGACTTCCTAAGCTTGGATATGGGAGGGTTGATGAGGTCTCCTATTGGGTAAATATTTCACTAGGTCAAGGAGTCTTTCCCAAGTGATCCCTCTCTAAGCCATGTAAAGTGGATGAAGTGGTTAAGGATAAAGACTCATTGGGCATGGGGTTCATGACATACAAGGGGTTGTATTGTCTCATTAATGGGTTCCTTTCTGGAGGGTGTGTGGCACCTTCGTTTGCAATGCAATTTTTCCAAGCCCATCGTTTTTCCATTCTTTGTTTATTTCATGCTTTAAGGATAAGTTGAAGGGCACTATCCTGATGTGGTGTCCAGATAATGACAATGTCACTCAAAAATACCTTGTGGGAATGAGAAGGCTGACTCATGATGAGACCCCCTTTCTCTTAGCCATGCAAGTGAGAGCCATTACCCTGACTTGGTGACCAGATGATGGTAATTTCATACCGCTAGATAACCATGATCATTATAGGTCGGCTCGTGATGAGACTTCCTATCCTCCAACTAACCCCCTAATCATTCTATCATTTATTATTGTGGGTCCCCCTTTTCTTACAGAGAAGCGTTTCATTACTTTCTCGGGGGATCCGTGTGTGAAGCATCTGGAAGGTTTATATATAAGCTTTTATCTTTTTAACCAACAACAATCCCTCTGGGCCTTCAACCCCTTCTTCTCATAGAATGAGGGACAACTCCTTCTTGGTTCAATACACTCTAAAATCCCAAGAAACAAGGAAATGGGGGGTGGGTGGGTGGGTGGGGGGGGGTTAGTGATGGAAAGTGGTAAGTATGGTTGGGAACAATACGACGGTTCTTCAAGGGAGTTCCTAGTAGAAAACCCATTCCTGAGAAAAATCACTTGCTAGGGAACAATGTCAACCACCAAGGTCAAGCGAGGCAAAAATCATAATGTCCAAGCATATATCATGAAATCTAAAGCAATCTAAGATACAACATACTCAAAATGCCTCAAATATTGAAATGAAAGTTACCATAATACATGACTTGTATCTCATGGAGTAAGGCCCATTGCCTTCTGGAAGCCTGCGGGTGTGGTGGATTCCATCCTAAAATTACTGACCTTTGTGGTGGTGACAAGGGTCTCCATCTGTGCAAGTGAAAACTGCTGGTTATGTAGTCTCTCGACACTCCATATCTACAACCTGAGGGCCGCGAGACATAATCTCCTTAGTTATCCCACAAAATCGGGATAACAAGCACCAACTCAAGGAGACACCAATCCCCTATTTTTCAAGCACCGACTTGAGGAAGCAACAACTCCATGTAGATCATACTCCAACTTGTAGAGGACACTTATCCTCTTGTTTTCAATCACCAACTTGAGGAAGCAACAAATCCCTATTTTAGGCTTCAACCTGTAGAGGACTTCAATCCCCTTGTTTTCAATCACCAACTTGAGGAAGCACCAACTCCCTGTTTCAGGCTTTAGCTTGTAGAGGACTTCAATCCTCCCTTGCTCCTCCCTTCCAGCCTCACTTCATGTGAATGTTTCAAGTTCTTCCTTGGACTCTGTCTCTGTTTTGATCTTCTGAATTAGACCACAGAGACATCTTCCTTCCACCATATTTTTTGGCTTATATACTCTTTCAACGAGTATAAAATTTGAACCAGTGTGCCTTTTAATAATGTATCATTGCACCTCTTCATTTATTTAATAATAATGTTGTTATAATAACACTTTCTTCCTTTATTATTATCATTTTAAAGTAATCGAGTGACCTTGGTTTTTTTCTTCAATATCTTTTTAAATTAAGAATTACATTCTTAATTGGCATTGGTAAGCCAAGAAATTTTTCTTGGAGTATTTGCCTTTCAACGATTATCATATTTCGAGCCTTTTTAAGCGTATTTCTTATATTGAAATAGATAGGTGCTAAATTCGTGGTCCCCTTTTAAATATTAGGTTTCTACTTTATGAGACCTCGAGCCACAAACTTAATCTAGCACCTTCGTCGCGTGATAATTTAACTGCACAACCAACCTTTTCCACTCATCACGAGACCACATGATAAACTATGGTCTAACTAGTTCTTTTAACACCCTTGTAGCCCTGACACTAAGTGCTTCACTCTATAGGACCAACGTTTGTGACCAACGTCTTATTAATATGTATAGGATTACCACTTACCACTCGTGGTATCCCTCATAGTGGCATGGGTGATCAAAGAATGGTTTTAGAAAACCCACTATCAGGGTATTCACGTTCACATGATACTACCATGTGTCTACCCTGGTAATTTACAAACCACCTATGCAGATGCCAACCTTCCCATTAACCTCTTGTCCCTTCTGCGATGTGTGTTACCTCTCCACTATAGATCTATATTTCTAATGAATGGTTAGATCTGAACCTCTCACAATCTTTATTGCACCTCGATCCGATGGTTGGGTTTTAATCAGGTGTTGAGTGGGCGATCCTGGATTTCCTAGGTGCTTTAGATAGGTCCATGGTTTGGATTTAATCAACCATTGAGTGGACGTTCCTCATTCATTTCAAACATGGACTTTACTTAGAATTATTTTATGTGGTGGGTTCGCAGACTCACGGACTCATAGACTCACATGTCTTCTCGGGTGTCATCAAAATGCACACCCAACTTCCACTACCTCCATAATGAAGCTATACTTGGAAAATTTTAAGTGATTCTTCTCAGGTTCATAGACTTGCTAACTCATAGACTCACATCTCTTCTTGGGTGTCATCAAAATGCACGCCCAACTTTTACTACCACCATAACAAACCTATACTTATAAATTTTTAAGTGATTCTTCTTGCGTTCACGGACTTGCAGACTCATGGACTCATATGTCTTCTCAAAAGTCATCAAATCGCACGCCCAACTTACGTTACCTCCATAATGAACCATACTTAGAAATTTTTAAGTTATTCTTTATATGAGTCCGACTGATAGAATATGATACTTAGTCATTTTTGGGGTGCATAATGGACTCACGAAAAAATATCCGAGCCATCGGATTGTGGTTCCATTTTGATCCAACGGTCGTCGATCAATCAACCTGATTCTTTGCCATTCACTGTCGATTCCTTCGTCTGATCATGCTCTTATTTTGATCCAACGATGAACATTATTATTCGTTATTTACTGTCGATTCCTGCAACTTTCACACTTATAATGATTAGAGCATAGAACATTATAATAAACAGAGAATAGAGTCCTGAGTAGATTTGGAACATGTTCCTTTTGATCTTTGTTCATATATAATTACTGTATTTTATTTGAACACTAGATTTTGAACCTTTTTTTTTTCTATGGGACAACTTCAGCCTTGTATTTCTCAGAATAAAAAACCATCTTCCTAGTCTTCTCATTACTCCATATACTTCATTAGAGTTAATGTTCTTGCAAAGCTGTCTTGCAATTGGTATAGTAAGGTACTTGTCTGGATGATAAAACCATATTAAACCTTGTTGACATCAATGAAAACATAACACCATCTCCAACAAAAAGTGGCAATAAAGTAATCATACTGATTCACCCCCCCTCTCAGTATTCTAACAATTGGTATCAGAGTAGGTCCTTCAAGAAATAGTTTAAGCACTGGAAGGAGATCATGGAATATGCTAAGATTGGAGCATCAATGTTTGATGGACAAAACTATGGATTTTGGAGTAAAAGGATGCAAACCTTTTTATAGGCACATGGATTTGATGTTTGGAAGTTAGTAGTAGACAAATATGCAACACTAACCACTCTCCCAACCGACAAAGGTGGAAATAAACTCAGCAAAAACAACTCAAAGGCTAAAGATACCATTCTGAGCAGTCTGGATTATTCAATATTTGTCAAAGTTATGCATTGAAAGACCACAAAGGATATTTGGGATAAAATTCAAAAGATTTATGGATGAGATAACAAAGTCAAGGGATCTAAGCTTCAAACCTAGTCACAAAGGAAGAAACGTTCAAAGCATCCAAGAAGATGAAGAAACAAGACATGCAAAAGTCAAAACCAAATTGCAGCTGTAGAGATGATTCAGAGGAAGATGAAGAAGTGGAAAACTTCGTAAGGAAATTAAAAAGAGGAACTGACAAATACAAAGGTATGCTTGCATTGAAATGTTTTAATTGTGATGGTATTGGTCATTTTGCTTCTAAATGTCTTTATGCTAAGAATAAAGGTAGCGATGAAGAAGAAGAACCTAAGAAGAAAAAGAAAAATCAAAAGGGATACACGAGAAAGAACAAAAATAAATTCTTCAAGAAAAGTTTCTACTCAAAGGAAGACAACTCTTCATCAAACGAGGATGATGACAGTGAAAATGATTCAGAAACAATACTCTTCATGGCAGTAGAATATGATTTCGAAGATTTTGAAGAAGAAGGTGAATTCGATCTCAGAGCAGAATTAATTAGTGCCTAAGAAGAACTAAGGAAAGAAAGAAAGAAAATCAAGTCACTCGAGGAAGAGTTAAAGAAGAAAGAAGGATATAAAAATTCCAACTCAGAAGAAATCGAGCAGATAATCACGAAGTTAAAGATCCAGTAGAAGAAGACAAAAGGATGGAAGAAACACTCAGAAAACAATTAGAAGATAAATAAAATATGATTGAAAGCTTGGAAGCAAAAATAGTTACCCTAAGAAAAGATCTTTAGAAGAAAGATATGCAACAAAATAGCACCAAAATATTGGATGAGATCATCAATAGTAAAAGGCCATACTATGAGATGTCTTGACTAGGATACAACCAGGATCATACTGAGAAAGGTTCAAGCTCCAAGACAATAGAACAAGAAGCAAAACAAAACACCTATGCATAAATAGTCAGAAGTAATCAAGAAGAAAATCACAGAGGAACTAGACCACCTAGAAGATTTAGAATGCAAAACCAACAATGAACAACATCTCAAGAAGAATAAGGCTTCTGAAGAGCAACACCATTCAAAAGATCCCCTACATCTAGGTATCAAAACTATTTTTCTTGGTTTATGCTATTCTAGTAACAATTTTGGTCACAAAGTTACAAACTGTAGAGCCTATTCCAAGAACAGAAGCAACTATGAAGGCTATTCAAACAACAATTATCCTAGAAAGTCACATGAAGCACAGAACAAAAATCGCAACACTTTTGGTTCACTAAGTAATGAAACAAAGTGCTACAATTTTGGATACATGGCCAAAGATTGTAGACTGACTTTTCCTCCAAAGGAGCCAAAGCAGAATAGCAACAGTCATAAACAAGAACTACAAAGGATATGGAGAAGAAAGTAGGATCAATTCAACACTAAAGAATGGTCACTTGATCTACAAGCGCAACACAAGAAAAGTGGGTGGTATGTTGACAATGGTTGTTCAAATCATATGATAGGTGACAAGAACATGTTTCTGACTCTGAAGAAGGAATGAGCCGGATCAATTTCATTTGGAAATGATAACTCAACCAGAATAATAGGTAGAGGCACAATAAATCTTCGGAGCAAAGATGCCAAGGTAGAAAATTTTCTATTGGTCGATGATATGAAGCACAATCTTCTAAGTGTCAGTCAAATGTGTGGTCAAGGAAACAAACTTTTGTTTAACTCAGAAAAATGTGAGATAAGAAAAGAAGGATCAAGCAAATTGGCGGCTATAGCTAGAAGAACCCCAAACAACATATATGTATTGAATGATATTGGAAGGGAAAAATGTTCCTTAGGAAAGGAAATTGAAATTTGGCTCTGACACAGAAGGATGGATCACATAAAATTTGATAACCTTGTCAAAATCATCAGAAAGGAAGTAGTGAAAGAAATGCATGAGATCTCAAAGCCAACAAATACTCTATGTGAGCATTTTCTACAAGGAAAACAAACTAGGACCAAGTTCAAATCAAAAGAGTACTCCACGACAAAACTATTGGAGATTGTACACACTGATCTATGTGGACCTACAAGAACAAAGAGATTAAATGACGAACAATACTTTATGCTACTAGTTGATGACTACACAAGAATGACTGTAGTTTTCTTTCTTAGAACACTTCAAGATATACAAAGTGATGGTTGAGACCAAGATGGATTTGAAAATCAAGTGCTTGAGATCAAAAAATGGAGGAGAGTTTACATAAAAGGAATTCATGGATTTCTGTGGCAAACATGGAATAAAGAGACAATTCTCGGTAGCCATGAGACCTCAACAAAATGGAGTGGTCGAAAGGAAGAACATAACAATTCTGAAAATGGCTAGAACTATGTTGAAATATTCCAAGTTGAGTGACATCTTTTGGGCACAAGCAGTTCATACAACAGTTCACATCCTAAATAGAGGAATGCTCAAAAGTAACAGTGATAGGACTCCCTACGAGTTATGGAAAGGAAGACCGACAAATGTGAAGAATTTTAGAGTATTTGGAAGTAAATGTTGTATCAAATTAGAAGATGGCAAGCTGGGAAAATTTCACTATTGAGTTGACAAAGGCATACTAGTTGGGTATTCAAGCAAAAGAAAAACATATAAATTTTTCACTCCAAGACTCAACAAAATCATGGAAAACATCAATGTAACTATTGATGAGACATATGTACTAAAGAACAAAGAAGGAAGCAAAGAATTACAAG
>JASDQU010244090.1:118959-171730 GCA_032191745.1 Picea mariana | reverse complement strand
AGGATCTACTTCAGCCGTCCGGAAAAAGGTTGGTTAATTCTTCTCTTGTGTGCATGTGAAAATCGAGGTTTCAGATTCGGGTAGAAGGTTAAAAGTTAAGTCTTGAGGGTCATGATCTGCGTATAAGCTTAGAGCCCTAGCTTATTAGTCCGTAGGGTAGAATACCCAACAACAGTTAGCCCAATCAACATATGAGTAAACTGATAATTAAAAATTTTGATTCCTAGGATACCATAGGCCATAGTTCATTGTTCCTTTCAAGTATCTGAATCTTCTTTTGATAGATAGAAAATGACTCTGTTTAGGTGCAGACTGATACCTTCCTACCATTCCAATAACATGCATTATGTCTGGACGAGATACTGTGATGTACAACAGGTTGCCTATCATAGACCTATATGAACTCTGATCAACATCATGTGAGTCATCATCCTTGCTTAACTTACATCTAGTGACCATAGGTGTGATCATAAGTGTAGAATATTCCATTTGAAACCTTTTCAACATTTCTCTTAGATATTTCTCCTGAGAAGGAAATATTCCTTTAGACCTCTGAGTAATTTGCAGACCAAGAAACAATGACAGTTCCCCTATCATAGACATTTAAAATTTAGATTGGATGGCAGAAGAAAACCATTGTACCAATGAAGTATTATTACTTTTGAATATGATGTCATCTACATAGACCAACACAATGAGAAAATCATTATCCTCTGTTTTGATATATAGATTGCAGTCAACTGTTCCTCTCTTGAACCCTTTGTCTTGAAGATACTTATCCAATCTGCAATACCAGACACAAGGAGCTTGTTTCAACCCATATAAGGCTTTCTTCATCTTGTAGACAAGGCCATGGTTATCTGACAATTGGAAACCCTCTGGTTGTTCCATATAGACTTCTTCTTTTAGATATCCATTTAGAAAAGATGACTTGACATCCATTTGGTAGACTTTAAACTTCTTATGACAAGCATAGGAAAGAAACATTCTAATAGCTTCTAATCTTGCTACGGGCACAGATGTTTCATCAAAATCCAGTCCTTCTATTTGACCATATCCTTTGTAGACCAATCTAGCCTTATTTCTTACAATATTTCCTTTCTCATTCATCTTATTTTTGTAGACCCATTTGGATCCTATTACATTTTTATTTACTGTCCTAGGAACAAGTTCCCAAGTATCATTCTTTTCAATTTGATCCAGTTCCTCATTCATTGATTTAAACCAATTTACATCCTTACTGGCTTCATTAAAGTTCTTGGGTTCTACCATGGATATGAAGGTTATATGTGATTTCTCAGTGTCTTTGATTATCCTTCTCCTGGTTTGTACACCTTTTTCTTTCTCACCAATTATCTGACTTGCACGATGATTCTTTTGAGTAATTCTGGAGGAAGGATTTGATGATGATTGTTGTCTTGAATCTTCTTGTCTGGGCGTCTCGTCTCCACCTGATTCATCATCTTCTTGTGAATATGAGATTTTCTGTTCTTCATTTTCATTATCCTCATCATCTTCATCTGACTTGGTGCTTATTCTTTGTTGATCTTTTACAAGAGCTTCTTCATCAATCCGAACATCAATATAGTCTACTAATTTATGCATTCTTTTGTTAAAGCATATGTATCCTTTACTGTTCATTGCATATCTTAAGAAGATACCTTCATCATCTCTACCATCAAATTTTCCCAGATGATCAACATTATTTTTGATGTAGCATTTACTTCCAAATACTTTGAAGTGCTTGATTGATGCAGGTCGACCAAACCACAACTCATATAGATTTTTATCATTGTTCGGCCTTAGATGCACTGTTTTTAGAATATGAACAACTGTGTGAACAACCTCCACCCGGAAGGTTTGTGAAATGTCCCTTTCACTCATCATAGCCCTTTTCATTTGCTGAACTGATGTATTTTAGCATTCTACAACTCCATTTTGTTGAGGAGTAGCTGGAATAATATATTCTCTTTTAATTCCATGTTTTTCATAGAATTCCTTGAAATCTCTTGACAGAAATTCTCCTCCCCTATTTGAGGGAATTACCTTTAAATTCCTTCTTGTATGATTCTTAGCTAACGCCTTAAACTTTTTGAACTTCTCAAACACATTAGATTTTTCTCTCAGAAAGGCAACCCATGTAAGTCTGGAGAAGTCATCAATGACCAGCATAAAGTAACATTCTCCTCCAGTTCCTTCCTTTCGAGATGGTCCACACAGATCCATATGAACAAGTTGAAGTGGTTTCTCTGAAGATGTGAAACTGTTTGATTTGAATTGAACATGAGTCGGCTTCCCCATTGGAAGATCTTTCACAACACCTTCATTAGCTTGACAATATGATCAAGGTGTCCAAGCCTTCTGTGCGATAACCAACTTTCATCAAATTTGATTAAATGACATTCCTCCTTATCTTCCTTCAGAACATAGACATTGCTTTCAGTTCTAACCCCTTTTGCAATCAGCTCTCCCATGTTCACAGTTTTTATTTTACAACCTTTGACAATGAAAGTGACTTCACATCCTCTATCACACACCTGACTGAAAATAAGAAGATTATTCTTTAATCCATCAACAAATAATACATCTTGAGCCTTGGCTCTTCCATTACCTAAGCTTACTAGACATTTACCTCTGATATTTCCTGGAGCATCATTTCTAAAGGTCACATTTCTTGATTTACTTTCTTTGAGTGATAGGAACTTACTTTTGTCACTTGTCATATGACTGGAGCATCCACTGTCAATTTACTAGGGGTTCTTTTGTCTTTGAGATACCAACACTAATCCACACTTTTTATCTTCTTTCTTCTACCAAACATTGACGTTTTCAACTCTATGATTTGAGACTGGCTTATAGTTCTTTAGGCGACAGTCTGAAGCTTTATGTCCATAATAATGGAATATGTAACATTATAGTTTATTGAATAAAGGATCATAACGATTGTTATGTTTAATATGTGTCCTTTTCCTAACCATCACATGATTTGCAATCTGTGTTTGTTTGTTACTTGGCTGTCTCATTCTTTGTTGTGGTAGATATTTATTCCTTGGGTGTCTTGATTGCTCATGTCTAAATCTTAACGAACAATTTATAGCTTTGTGGCCAAATGACTGTCTTCTTTGAGTAGGTCGATTTCTTCCATGCTGATGATTTCCTTGAGCAGAGGGTGTATTATTTATTTTTTCTACAGATTTAGTACCTTTTTCTTCACTCCTCCTTGGTGGCTGATTATCTTCCTTTGTTTCTACAAGTTTGTTGTTGTCAATGGTTGTAGATTTGACAAACTTGATGGATTCTTTGTTGCTTGGCTGACCACTACTTGATCCCTCTTCATATCCCAAACCAGTTTTCAACTTTGGATTCCTTTGCTGATTCAGAATGGTGTCTAATCCTTCTGAGGCTTTAATACTTGTCAGATTTTGATGATATAAGGCTTGAAATTTCTCTAGATCTTTTCTGACAGACACTACTTCAACTTTCAATTTTTAGCCTTTTGTTTTGGCTTCCTTTAATTGTAGTGTGAGGATGTCCTCAATCCTATTAGCTTCTTCTAACTTAACTTTCAACAGAGCAATTTCTTCAGATGGTTCATTGCATGTTTTCTCATACCTGAGCAGTAACTGTTTTTGTTTTCTTTTATTTTCTCCGAGTCTATCAATCTCTTCCATGACACTGACAAGTTCTCCTTCAATGTATACTACTTCTTCACAATCAATGTTTAGATATTCTAAGGCTATTAGCATGACATCATTTATTTTTATTTCAATAGAAGAGTCATTGTCTTCATCATCTGAAGGATTGTCATCATTATTTACATAAAGGATTTTCTTCTTAAAATTAGTCTTTCTATAGGCCTTCTTGTGTTTATACTTTTCTTCATCATCATATGTCTGATCCTTTCTTTTGTGAGGAAACTTAGATGAAAAATGACCTATCTTACCACAGTTGAAACATTTGAAGGGCAATTTACCTTTGTATTTTCCTGATCCTTAAGTCAGTCTTCTCACAAAATTTTCTTCAATATCATCTATATCGAATTCTATATTTTTCTCTGCTTTAAAGGATGCCTCTCTTGTAGTGGATTTACCTTTGGTGATTCTCTTTTCATAAGAATTTAGGGTTCCAAGAAGTTGATCTAGTGTCAATGATTTGAGATCAGTTATTTCCTCTATAGCAGAGACCTTTGAGTTAAATCTATCAGGAAGAGATCTTAATATTTTCTGGACTAGAAAAGATTCAACTATCATTTCACCTAGACCTTTCATAATATTGACAAGTTCTTCTATATGTAAGAATTACTTACTGATAGTTTCATCTTCATCCATCTTTAAATGCTCAAATTTCAGTCCGTGAGTCTGAAGTTTTGCGTCTTTCACCTTTTCATTACTTTCATAACTACTTATCAGCTTGTCCCACATAACTTTTACTGAATCACAGTGCATGACTTTGACAAACTCAGCTTCTGCAAGTCCATTGAGGATGACATTCATTGATTTTGCATTAAAAATAAACTCTAGCTTATCATCTTTTGAGGCCAAGATTACATGCTTCACATATTCAGTTTCAATGACATCCCAAACATCAACACCCAGGGACATTAAATATGTTCTCACCCTTATTTTCAAGAAGGCAAAGTTTGTTCCATCAAACATAGGGACTGTATTAATTGAACTTCCTTCATGACTAGTCATGATCAAGCTTATGGATCTACCTTTGATCAAAGGCACCGGCTCTGATACCAATTGTTGGAAAAATAACTAAAGGGGGAGGGGAGAGGGGTGAATCATCTATCTATCTATCTATCTATCTATCTATCTATCTATCTATATATATAAGCTTGAAACTTTTCAAGTTATTTTCTGAATCTTTCTAGATTATTATTTAATGTGTTGCTGATATATCAACATGCATAGATATACAATATTTGATCAATCACAAAAAATACATAGAGACACTGATTTTCCTGAAGAAACCCATAAAGGGATAAAACCTCTTTTTATTCATATGATAAGTAGTCTTTATTTTCTCTACATTATCATTCTTATGAGCACCAACTCTTTGTGAGGCTACCACCTCTATTTTACAAAATGCAACCTGCTGAGAGCACCAACTCTCTGGTTTCTCTAGCACCCACTAGAAGGAAGCACCAACTCCCTGAGTGTTCCAACACCAACTGGATGGAAGAACCAACTTCCAGTCACATAGGCACCAACCTGTATACCAAAGAACAATGCTTCTCCCTTGCACCACCCTACCACCCTGGTTTTTTTGGCTGCAACCAGATGAAAGATACAACTCCCTGTGTTCAAGCACCCACTTGAAACTCTAAGGACAACAATCCTCCCTAGAACCTCCCTACTACCCTGAGATATAAAACTTTGTTGCATAAATTTATTACAATGTGTTGGTAGCCAATTCACATTTTTCTACTATCTTATAAGCTGCCTACACCAGCGTTTTTCAAACCTTAATTTTCGTCACAATTCTCAAATAAAACGACACTTTTATTTTTGTGCTATTTGCACACTTACCTTCATTCTTGTTTTCACGACTGCAAGCATGAAAACTTGGTTTTCTAAGTCGCATTAAAATCATCACTGAATTGTCGTTATCATTCTTGTCGATATGCCCATTGCATTTACATTTTACTTATCATTATACAGTTGGCAAGACCTTTTGATCTGTACTCATTTGAAATTCTTTGATTGATTAGGTAATTTTGTTTCATGAGTGATTGAGTTTGTGATGCATTGGTGATTGGATTTACATGTTATTTGATAAATTCACTTGGCACATTGGTTACATAAAAAAAAAAGCATTGGTGTTATGGTTAAACCCTTGGTATGAATCGTTACATAGTCAAACCCTTGGTATTGGTTTCGATTCATTTGTTTGGCTTTGAAAATATAACTATTGCTTGTGCGAATGTTTAATCCACTTATCATTGATTTCATTGGTCAAGCGAATGGCATAATTGTTAACCTATACAATAGTGGGTTGAATATCTATTTGCACCGGTGGTTGTACTGTAGATATGATTGTCGTGCATGTATGAACTAGCTTCACCACCTTCGCATGATATGTCATTAATGCTTACCCCTATCCCTGTTTCACCCTTGCTAGTTTTGGGTAAGCCTGTGAGCATTCTTCTCCTGCGTATGTTGTGACTCAAACCCTGGCTCGTTCACATCACTCACCGTGTGCTCCTCTCTATGGCATGAGTGGTGCGAATTGAGCCGAACGGTAGTCAAGCTCTGTTACTCTTTGATAGCGCCCATAAGGATTTACAAGATAATGATTGGCTCACATTTATACAGAGGTTTGAGGGTTTCAATATATTTGTTGCACAACAATTCTCCCTTACCTTTGATGGGTGTAGGGCTAAAGTAGGTGACATTCAACTTGAGCTGAATGAAGAGCTCATAAGCTCTGCCACAGGATTGGTAGCCACAGGTTAGTGATGGTTCAAGAACTCTAAAGTCGACGAGGTTCCATGGCCTTTGCTATTCGTATCACGAAAGGTTAAATCCTGTGACAAAGGTATGCCTATTTCCACGCTTAAACCTAGGTGGCATGATATTTTGATAATGGTTAAACAATTTGTGACCTGTGAGGGTCGGTATGGATTGGTTTTTCTTTATCACCTTCGACTGTTAATGAATTTCATGGGCTATCCATTGAACATGCCATTTTACTTCCAATGTAGTCTTTATAAAATAGCTAAGAGGTTTAAACATGAGAAGGCCAACAACAGCTTGTTTCACCATGGCTTGATTAGACTCATCGTTGTTCACCATTTGAACCTCCATGATGATAATTGGCAAGCTTTTCTCTCTCGAAATGGCTTTGTCGATTTAGAGTCTATGCAAATCAACAAGTCTGTGGTCAGTGAGACCAAGGTCAGGCCACCCGTCCCTTTTCATTCCCTTATACCTTCTCCCAAACCCTCGATCGGCTCTGACATCGACCTACCTGACATCATAACAGACAAGGATGAGGCTGGCAAGAAGCCTGCGAATAAGAAGGTCAAGGGTAACCCTATTGTCAACAGCAAGGGTGAAAAGAACGCTCGATTGATATTGAGACTTTCCTGGAATAAACCTAAACCAAACGCTGATCAATAGCCCATAGTCCTCAGTGAAGACTCGAACTCTGATATCGAGCGCTTCTTCGCTAGTGAGTATCCTTATTCCCATGGTCTGTGTTCCGAGCCACCCTATGAATTTGTTTCTAATTTACCCCCATGCCTAAATAATAATCCTAATTACCCAGGAATCGATTTGCAAAATGAAACCCTCGGTAATTTAAGCAAACCCTCGACTGTTATGTTGAAGCCCGAACAGACATCATGCAACCAGTGCAATGTGTGTCTTGAGCGCTACTATAACGATGTTCCCTTGTTACAGTCAAAGATGAAATCATTGGAAAACCAAGTTACAGTGCTGTCAAGAGAAAGGGACAAGCTTCAAGCTAATGACAAGAAGAAGAAAACCACTGGTTCGATCGTGTTTAGGAATGTCGAATCGGTGACAGCCTTCGTCAATTCCAAACTATCATGAACAAGTTTTCTGCTGATTATCCAGGTATGAATTTCGATATCAATTTCCTTTTATGAATTGCTTGAATTAATATAATGAATCGAGTTTTGGTTTTATATTAGCTCTGTCCATTATTCGAAATGACTATGTCATAGTTTGATTATCAAAAACGGTTATGTTGTGGATTCTGTACAGTAGGTTCATTTTACTAAAATTAAATGTACATATGATTTTGTTATGCGATTTGTTGTGCCCAGTTTAGTACAAGCAATTCATTGATTTTGATTCGGTTTGGTTTGTTTGTGAATCAATTCTGTTGATGATTGATTTGATATGATTTTAATTAGTTTCGTTTGCTCCTAATAAACTTAAAACGACTCTGTTGATTGTGATAACTCAAAATGACTCTGTTCTGTATTGAATTAGTATTCTCGATTGGATTTTAATTATCTTTGACCTATGCTAAAGATCTGCTAGCAATAATCGTGGAATTGTGTTGATTCATAATGGCTGTAACAAACACAAACTGTTTCGATTCGTTTTGGTTTGATTGATGCATGTCTTGAGTTAGCACTATTGCTTGTTTTGAGTTAGATTGATATCAAAAGTAGATTTGTACTACGCTATTGGTTTTGATTTTCAAAAAATGATTTTATCTCTGTTGAATTCATATGAGAAAACTCGACTAATAGTTCGTTTTTGAAATTGATTCAAGTAATGATTTCGTTGAATATCAATCGATTCTGTCTGCCCCCAATTGGCAAATGTTGGACGAGTCCCTCAGATCCTATTATCAACTGATTAATTCCATTACGATTTCTTTTGTGATAATTTACATATCAGTTTTGATTTGATTTGCTAATAGCATGGATCATTTGTTTATGTTTAATATAGTGCTATCAATTTGAGAAAACGACTCTGTCGATTTCATTTGGATTCGAAGTGATTTTGTTAATGGCTGGAGCAACATAAACTGTTGGTTTTGATTTCAATTGGTCCATGAAATGATTTCATTGCTGTAGAGTTATCCAATACGTTTCTGTTAACCCGAATTGGTGATAACGAATTAAACAGAGTGTATCCATCTCTGTTATCATTTGATTTAGTTGGATCAATTTGCATACAAGTGTCGATTTGAATGATGCTTTTAGCAATCAAATATTTTTATAGTTTGAATATCTTTTTTAAGATTTGAATTGATTTTTAATACGATTCTGTGTTTGATTTAGACCAGCTACAGAATCACAAGATTCTGTAGCTAGTCTTTAGAATTAGATTTTTATCAATTTTGTCAACAAAATATCCTCTTAACTTGTTCATTTTTGTCCTCTTTCAGGCACATTCGAATTGCAATAATCAATTGGGCATGCTATGGCAGTCTAGGAGATATTTGTGTGATATAGTTTTTATTTTATGTTGTTAGTTTAGTCAGACTTGGGATATTTTCCCATATTTGTGTAAATAGTTTTGATAACTTCCACAGGGATGTTTTACCCTGTGTAAGGTCTTTAAATACTTGTATTTTTTGTAATAAACATCATCATCCTCACTGTGGGAGAACTAGACTATGGATTTATGATACAAGCTGGGATGAAAGTTGATGTCTTGTAACAGCTTTCGCTTTCAATATATCAATCTTTTGTTTCAGATTTTATTCATGTCAGTTTGCAGTCGATTATAGACTACTTTAGCTATCGTAATTTATTGCATTTTGATGTGATTTGATTTAATGTGTTTTTCATATCTGATCTCTCCTATTTAAAAGTACAACAATTACTTCGTTTCAGTTAGTGAATCACATATTTCTCTTTTTCATTCATTGAATCGTTTCATACAAATCTTTACATACAGATTTATCTAAATGTTATGATTTGTAAATTATAAGATTGCTGTGACTTTTATGTCTTGTTTGTTCTGTTATCGATATTCAAAAGAGCACTGCTGCTTACTGTTTACTAGAGGCCTGCAGAGGATTGATGCGGGTTTCCTCCCATCGAACAACTGAACTGGATTCTTTACACAGGACAAATTGGAAAGCGTTATTACAGGTTAGCTTATTAGCATAATTTAATTAGTTTAGATAGATATATATTAGTTTAGATTTGTAGTTAGAGTTATTAGTTTAGTTGCTTAGTTTAGATAGTTTTCAGTTTAACTCTTTTTCATAAAATTATAAAAATAAAAAAACATTAGTTTCGCTGTCTTAGGATAGATTACCAATGAGTTTTGTAGGTTTTCATTTAAATCTATAATTTGTAAATATTGTACGTTTGTGATGAAGATTTAATTCTTCTAGTAGTTAGATATTTAATTTGTAGAGTTATTATAGTATTAGTTAGTAAATTGTATATATAATAGTTTAGATTTGTTTATTCGTTTGTTTTAATTGTTATTTTTTAGTTAGATTAGTTAATTTAGAGTAGTTTTCTTTTTGTTTTCTTAGGACTTAGATCGGCTAACGGAGCCGCTAAGCCCGTCAGGGTGGGTTATCCCAAACGGCTTGGGTTATTTAGACAACCCCAGATTGGATCCACTCTCCCAGTTGACGGACGGTCAATTTGACCCATCAACAAATGGCGCTAGAAGGAGGGCCTGAAACTAATTAATGGCACGGGGCGGTCGTAAGAATCCTCCACCACCTAATCACTCATCTATAGTGACAAGAAGTCATTCGAATGATAACATCCCCCCTCAAAAACAACCACATCAACTGACGATCCATGGGTCATAGTTGAACCAGTAACCCCCAATCCTACAGGTGGTGACATACAAGAGATTGTTCGTCAATCTCTCATAAGAACTCATAGTGCCTTAGCCCGTTTGAGGCAACCAAACCATCTGTTGGACCAACCTTTAGATTTCTCTGATATCAGAGAAAAACTCGGAGGCACTAACCTCACTATAAACCCTATAGATCCAATCCTCACCCCTGTTGTAGGAGGATTTGGAATACCTCCTTCACCACCTCCATCATCTCCTTCCTCTTCTAGAGGAGATTCTTCTAACGAAGGCAGTTCCCCTTCTCAGCCTTCCACACCCACTACACCAATGGCCAACCAGAACAATCCTGCTAGACCTTGGCTCGATTAGGATGCCATAGCTGTACCTGGAGCTCAACATCCCTTGCCTAAACATCCAAAGAAATGGCTCCCCAAGTTTGACCCTGACTCAAAACAGATCGCTGAAGATCACATTAAAAAGTTTATGTTAGCCATAAAACTCTGCAATTTTGAGCATGAAGACGTAGTCTGTAGGTTGTTCCCCTATAATTTCGAGGGCAATGCATCTACATGGTACTTTTCCCAACAACCCCATACCATCGTGTCTTGGGAAAAGTTTGAGTCATGCTTTTTGGAAAAGTTCGGAGACGGTAAGCCTCCGGAAGTCCTAGTCATGGATCTTTCTAATTTAAGAATGAACCCTAAAGAGAAAGTTAAAGACTTCAATCAAAGATTCTTAACACTTAAAAACCGAATCCCTGTAGATTCCATGCCTGCAGAGAATCTAATAATAGCATATTACACTAAAGCTTTGCATCAAAGTATAGCTATTTGGGTTAAACGATCTAAGAAAGCCATGTTGTTAGAAGCCTTCGAGGAGGCCAGCCAAATTGAAAAAGACATACTTAGTCTTAAAGACTCTACTAGCAACGAAACAGAGACTAGTCCTTCTTCCAATAAGAAGATCGAAATCCTCCCCAGACCTACTCAAAGTAAACCACAACCTGAAAGCTCAAATTTAGAAAACTTAACTAAAGTTGTTCAAAAACTGTCAAATCAAGTTATAGACTTGAAGAAGACGACCAAAGAAGCTTCCTCGAGCAAAGGACCTTACAAGCCCCCGTTCAGGAAACCTTTTCCCACCAATTGACCTAATCCAACCACCGAGGGCTGTAATCTAGAAAGTCTGCAATATTCCCTTCAAACAATTCTAGAAGCCCAAGATAATCTGGTGCCTCCTGAGATTCTTGAGGAGGTAGTTGAAAAAGAGGAAGTTCAATAAGAAGAGTCTTCTCCAAAAATTTTTGGACACTTCTCGGATAGCATATTTCAAGCCAACTTCGAGACGATTCATCCTTACAATACTAGGAGTAAGACAGTAAACAAACCTTCTTCCAAAAACCCTACAACTTTACCTCCAAAGAAGTCTAAACCAGCTGAGACTAAATAGAGTAATGTGAACCCCAACTTAGATTATGATGTAGTTGAAGATCTTAAAAAGTTGAGAGCTAACATTTCTGTTTGTGAGTTATTGAAATTTCCATTTTTGCTACAAAAAATGTTACAGAATATCTCAGAGAACAACAAAAATGGTAATTCTAATGGTAACAAGGTTGTGCAGAACAAAGTTCCTCAGAAGACTTCCACTAAAAACAATCCTGATCCTCAAGATAAAGGAAGCCTTCCTGTAAGTAATGTAAATAATGTAAAAAATGTAAATAATGTATATAAAGTAACTTTAGAAACTGCGAGTAAAAAGCCACAAACTACCACCCTTAGCACTTGCAAAAATGTACCTCCATTTTTGTTAACATTCGAAATCTTTAATAGAAATGTGCACAATTATATGGTAGACTCAGGAGCGTCATCCAATGTGATGCCGTGGTCTGTATGCCAGAAAATCAATGCCGAAGTTGAACCATCCACCTTAAAAATCATACAGCTTGATTGAACCAATGTTAAAGTTATAGGCGAACTAAAGAATGTGCTTATAAGATTATCGTCTAACCCCAAGGTTCATCAAGTCATTGATATAATTGTTGTGGATATTCCAGAAGTGTATGGTCTGTTTTTAAGCAGGGACTGGTCGGAGCAGCTACACGGCTATTTCGTGACAGATTGGTCTCACTTATGGCTTCCAAAGAATGGCAAGCCCAACAAGATCAAGGTGAATCGTGAATGCTACCTTAAGTTCACGGTCACAGATTTGAACGATCCTAACGAACCATTTACACCTTCTGCTAATTCACTCGAAGTACAAGGGATGGACACCTTTTTCAGAAATTTCATGGCCGAGGCTTCAGCTATCACCAATCCAGAACAACAGTCCGAGATTGTAGCATACATACTGCCAACAGATTCTACACAAAGATCTCATACACCCGATGGAAATCAAATGTGGTGTCTTTATTTTGACGGGTCAAAGTCTAAAGAAGGAGTTGGAGCAGGCTGCGTTATTATCGATCCGGCAGGTAACAAAACATTGATCGCATGTAGGCTAAAATTTGAATGTACTAATAACACTGCAGAATATGAGGCTTTACTGCAAGGTCTCAGAAAAGCTTTGGATATGAACATTCAAAACTTGGCTGTATTTGGTGACTCCAAAATAGTGGTTAGACAGGTAAGAAATTCTATCCACTATTTGTCTCCGCATCTCAAAAGCTACCAATCCGAGGTATGGAATTTAATGAATAAATTTTCTTCTTTCAATATAAATTCCATCCCTAGACTGAATAATTCTGAAGCAGATCTATTAGCTAACGTAGCTTCTAAACTCTTTCCTGCAGAAGGTTTGTCCCCAGATGCATTCTTCGTCGAACTATTGTTCCGAGCATCCGTTCCCGACAACATCACGAACTGGAGAGTCTTTGATGAAGATCAACAAATTATTAGCTTCCTGCATATGGAAGAAACTTTTCAAGATACGGTGATAGACGAACGCACTCACGACGACAATTTGCACGATTTCATGGTAATACCAGATCCAAGAACTCCTGAATCTTCATCGGACATGGTAAACTTGATCCCTAAATCTGTAGTTAGATTAGAAAAGTTTTATGATCTTCAAGATAAATTTAAAAAGTCGGTCAATTGTAAAACCAATAGTTCCTCATTATCATATGAAAAAGTAAACTTAGGAACTAAGGATAATCCGCAGTGCATTAATCTAGGGGTAGGATGTTCTGAGCAAGAAAAAGCTGCATTTATTAAATTGTTTAAAGAATTAAAGATATATTTTCATGGATGTATGATGACCTTAAAACTTTCGACCCCAACATCATACAACATGTCATCCCTATGAAACCCCAAACCTTGCCCTTCCAACAGAAATTAAGAAAAATGCACCCTAAGCTTGAACCGACTGTTCAAAAAGAATTGAATAAGCTCCTAAATGCTAAGATTATTTTCCCTGTTAGGAACACTCAATGGGTTTCTAACCTTGCCATGTCTGGAAGAAGAGTGGGGAGATCAGACTATGCGTCGATTTCTGAAACCTTAATAGAGCGTTTGATAAAGACAACTATCCTATCCCACCCATGGAACAGATTCTTCAACAGGTATCTAGTTCTGAGAGGCTATCCTTGCTGGATGGTTTCTCAGGATACAACCAAGTCCCGATGTCTCCTCCAGACCAACTTAAAACTACCTTCCACACCTTGTGGGGCACCTACGCTTATCGAAAAATGCCCTTTGGATTGATTAATGCTGGTGCCAATTTCCAGAGAGCGATGGAAATCACTTTCCGAGGCTTAATCAATCAGTCCATCGTAGTTTACTTGGATGATGTTACTGTATTCTCTAAAACAAAACCGATCATCTAGCTCATTTACGAGTCGTTCTACAACGATGTCGTAAATACGACATCTCCTTAAATCCTAAAAAATCCATTTTTGCAGTATAACAGGGTAAACTCTTTGGATTTATTGTGTCAAGCGAAGGGATGATAATCGACCCCGAAAGGACTCAAGTCATCGTGAAACTTACCCCTCCTACATCCAAAAAATCTATGCAGTCTTTCTTAGGCAAGATTAACTTTGTGAGGAGATTCGTCCCCAGTTTCTCCGAAATGGTCAGGCCTTTACAGTATTTAATTAAGAAAGACACACATTATCACTGGGGACCCCTAGAGAATCAATATTTTAATGTAATAAAGAAGGCCATAATAGACGCTCCGTCTCTCATGAGCCTCGACGTTTCTCAAAACTTTACACTCTACACTTTTGCTTCTGACCGTTCCTATGCTGCCGTCCTAACTCAAAAGAACGCTGAGAACAATGAAGTACCCATTGCCTTTATGAGCTCTTCTTTCAAAGGTGCTGAAATTAATTACCCAGTGGTAGATCAACAAGCCTAAGCTGTTTTCAAAGCAGTTAAGCATTTCCGGTCTTATCTTTTGAAATCAAGGACGAAAGTTATCGTCCCTTACCCAGTCGTCAGGAACCTGTTAGTGCAGAGGGAACTAGGACAAAAGAGGGATAACTGGGTTACCTCCTTGCAGAAGTACGACTTAGAAATTACCCCAGCTCAAATAGTGAGAGGCCAAGGGTTATGCAAGTTAGTCGCTGATTCAACGGAAGGACAACAAGAAGAAAGCGATATGTCAAACCTAGGACAACACAATCAAAATGCAATCTGTTGCGCACNGATGCACTGTCTTGAGAAAGACGAAGCAGAAAAAGTATTGCTAGAGTTGCATGCAGGAGAAGCTGGTGGTCATTTTGGTGGTGACACCACTGCTCATAAGGTTTTAAGAATCGGTTATTACTAGCCCACACTTTTTAGATACGGCCATGCTTTGTGTCATAAGTGTATTATTTGTCAGAAAGCATCAGGGCGACTACAAAAACCAGCCTTTCCTTTGTAGCCCGTTTCAGTAGACTCTTCTTTTCAGCAGTGGGGTCTGGACATCATAGGTCCGGTCAACCCCCCGTCCTCACAACAACATAAGTTCATTATAACAGCCACAAATTGCTTTACCCGGTGGTCTGAAGCTGCTATGTTAAGAACTGTGAACACCAGTCAGGTAATTGCCTTTCTAAATTCAAATATTATAACTCGTTTTGGTATCCCTGACTATTTAGTATTCGATAACGCTTATTACTTTTCCTCTCTTGAGATGAGCGAGTTCTCTTTAGAAAAATAAATCAAACTAAAGTATTTTTCTAGCTATTACCCCCAGGGCAATGAATTGGCAGAATCAACAAACAAGAACTTGATTAAAATCATCAAGAGAACTGTGGCTCAAAATCACAAAAATTGGCACAATGCACTGTTGAACGCACTGTGGGCTGATAGGGTAACACCAAAAGCTACTGTAGGTAACTCCCCCTTTTTTCTCGTTTATGGCAGAGAAGCAATTCTGCCACCTCACATTCTTCTTCCTTCACTACAGTTGTCGCAGAAAATCCAAGAAGAAGAATGTCCCCCTTTAGAAAACTGAATTAATGCTTTGATGAAGCTAGAAGAGGTAAGAGCCCATGGTAAACATAATTTAGATCAGCATCAACTATTGGTTAAAAGCTGGTTCGATTCTAATTTCGCTTCTGATAGGAATTTCGAAGTAGGTGACCTCGTCTTGAAATGGGACAAACCGCATGAGGGGAAGGGAGAGCACACAAAATTTCAAAACCTGTGGCTTGGACCATTTTTAATTGCTGAGAAGTTGGGTCCCAGTTCTTTCTGATTATAAAATCTAGAGGGACTGCCTGACACCTATCCGGTGAATGGCCAAGCCCTAAAAAGATACTTTGCTTGATGACAACCCTTGTATATTATGTACATATTTTGCTTTTGTTTGCTTTTTCTTTTTCTTTTTGTTTTTGATTTCTCCTTTGAGTTTATTAGCTTGTGTTTTTGGAAATACACAGACTTGTTTATTGAGTTATTCAGACAAAGAAGACAGAAAATTCCTTCGCTGAAATAACTGCTATGAAAATTGTATAAACATCAATTGTATACTTCTGAAATTTACAAAAGTTTGTCATTTGAAAGAAGTTAACTGATTTCAATCTCTAACATAAGCTTGTTGGGATCATCTATTATCTTTTTACACTGTCCCTTTTCCTTAAGGGAATGACTCAGAAGATGTCTCCCTGCCTTAGGAAGTTGGTTCTGTAAATGAAACATCTCTGGATCTTAATAAAGGAAATCTCTAAAAAATTCTGCTGAGGTCTGAAAAAATATGTTAAGATATCATAATTTTCAGCGTCACCCTGCTCAACTATATATCTTTGAAAAACAAAACAAAATAAATCATTAATAGAGCTGTGGGAAGTGCTTGTAAACCCGCGAGGATGCTGAACAGGTCTGCCGGTAGCGGGTAAATGCATGCATGGTGCCAAGACAACTTCGCCGGGGTACTGAACAGGCCCGCTGGCATCGAAGAAATGTCAGGTATATGAAAATTTGCAAATAATAAACCTCTTAATGTCCTTTATTCTGGTCTTGATCTTCTTGACAGATGTCAGAGTGGGTTAAATGGAAACCCTGTCGAGGCTATGGACGCCTGCTGATAGCAGTGGCTCTGTCAATAGTATTGGATATTTTATCTTTAATATCGCAACTCGCTTGTCTTGAGACTGTTATCAGCTTTCATCCTTTAAACACTGCTGGAATATTTGGTTAATGATGACGTTTACACGATTTTCTGGTTGTTATTTTTGAGTTAGATTTTTTCTCGTTTTCCTAATCTGAATTTGTTTTTTTTTTGGCAGAGATAACTGCTTTTACCAGTGTGTCTCCATTGTTGGCAGCCAATTCACATTTTTCTACTATCTTATAAGCTGCCTACACCAGCGTTTTTCAAACCTTAATTTTCGTCACAATTCTCAAATAAAATGACACTTTTATTTTTGCGCTATTTGCACACTTACCTTCATTCTTGTTTTCACGATTGCAAGCATGAAAAATTGGTTTTCGAAGTCGCATTAGAATCGTCACTGAATTGTCGTTATCATTCTTGTCGATATGCCCATTTCATTTACATTTTACTTATCATTATACAGTTGGCAAGACCTTTTGATCTGTACTCATTTGACATTCTTTGATTGATTATTTAATTTCGTTTCATGAGTGATTGAGTTTGTGATGCATTGGTGATTGGATTTACATGTTATTTGATCAATTCAGTTGGCACATTGGTTACATAAAAAAAAAAGCATTGGTGTTATGGTTAAACCCTTGGTATGAATCGTTACATAGTCAAACCCTTTGTATTGGTTTCGATTCATTTGTTTGGCTTTGAAACTATAACTATTGCTCGTGCGAATGTTTAATCCACTTATCATTGATTTCATTGGTCGAGCGAATGGCATAATTGTTAACCTATACAATAGTGGGTTGAATAGCTATTTGCACCGGCGTTTGTACTGTAGATATGACTATCGTGCATGTATGAACTAGCTCCACCATCTTCGCACGATATGTCATTAATGCTTACCCCTATCCCTATTTCACCCTTGCTAGTTTTGGGTAAGCCTGTGAGAATTCTACTCCTGTGTATGTTGTGAGTCAAACCCTGGCTCGTTCACATCACTCACCGTGTGCTCCTCTCTATGGCACGGGTGGTACGAATTGAGCCGAACGGTAGTCAAGCTCTGTTACTCTTTGATAACGCCCGTAATGATTTACAAGATAATGGTTGGCTCACGTTTATACAGAGGTTTGAGGGTTTCAATCTGTTTGCTGCACAACAATTCACCCTTACCTTTGATGGATGTAGGGATAAAGTAGGTGACATTCAGCTTGAGCTGAATGAAGAGTTCATAAGCTCTGCCACAGGATTGGTAGCCACAGGTCAACGATGGTTCAAGAACTCTAAAATCGAAGAGGTGCCATGGCCTTTGCTATACGTATCACGAAAGGTTACATCCTGTGACAAAGGTATGCCTATTTCCACGCTTAAACCTAGGTGGCATGATCTTTTGATAATGGTTAAACAATTTGTGACCGGTGAGGGTCGGTATGGATTGGTTTTTCTTTATCACCTTTGACTGTTAATGAATTTCATGGGATATTCATTGAACATGCCATTTTACTTCCAGCGTAGTCTTTACAAAATGGCTAAGAGGTTTAAACGTGAGAAGGCCGACAGCAGCTTGTTTCACCATGGCTTGATTAGACTCATCGTGGTTCACCATTTGAACCTCCATGACGATAATTGGCAAGATTTTCTCTCTCAAAATGGATTTATTGATTCAAAGTCTATCCAAATCGACAAGTCTGTGGTCAATGAGACCAAGGTCGGGCCACCTGTGCCTTTTCATGCCCTTCTACCTTCTCCCAAACCCTCGGTCGGCTCTGACATTGACCTACCCGACATCATAACAGATAAGGATGAGGCTAGGAAGAAGCCTGCGAATAAGAAGGTCAAGGGTAACCCTACTGTCAACAGTAAGGGTAAAAAGAACACTCGATTGATATCGAGACTTGCCCGGAATAAACCTAAACCAAACGCTGATCAAAAGCCCATAGTCCTCAGCGAAGACTCAGACTCTGATATCGATCACTTCTTAGCTAGTGAGTACCCTTATTCCCATGGTTTGTGTTCCAGACTTTGTTTCTAATTTACCCCCATGCCTAAAGAATAATCCTAATTACCCAGGAATCAAGTTGCAAAATGAAACCCTCTATAATTTAAGCAAACCCTCGACTATTATGTCGAAGCCCGAATAGACATCATGCAGCCAGTGCAATGTGTGGCTTGAGCGCTACTATAACGACGTTCCCTTGTTACAGTCAAAGATCAAATCATTGGAAAACCAAGTTACAGTGCTGTCAAGAGAAAGGGACAAACTTCAAGCTAATGACAAGAAGCAGAAAACCACTGGTTCGATCGTGTTTAGGAATGTCGAATCGGTGACAGCCTTCATCAATTCCAAACTATCATGACCAAGTTGTCTGTTGATTATCCAGGTATGAATTTCGATATCAATTTCGTTTTATGAATTGCTTGAATTAATATAATGAATCGAGTTTTGGTTTTCGATTAGCTCTGTCCATTATTCGAAATGACTCTGTCATAGTTTGATTATAAAAAACGGTTATGTTGTGGATCTTGTACAGTAGGTTCATTTTACTAAAATTAAATGTACATATGATTTGGTTATGCGATTTGTTGTGCCCAGTTTAGTACAAGCAATTCATTGATTTTGATTCGGTTTGGTTTGTTTGTGAATCAATTCTGTTGATGATTGATTTGGTATGATTTTAATTAGTTTCGTTTTCTCCTAATAAACTTAAAATGACTCTGTTGATTGTGATAACTCAAAACAACTCTGTTCTGTATTGAATTAGTATTCTCGATTGGATTTTAATTATCTTTGACCTATGCTAAAGATCTACTTGCAATAATCGTGGACTTGTGTTGATTCATAACGACTGTAACAAACACAAACTGTTTTGATTCATTTTGGTTTGATTGATGCATGTCTTGAGTTAGAACGATTGCCTGTTTTGAGTTAGATTGATATCGAAAGTAGATTTGTACTGCGCTATTGGTTTTGATTTTCAAAAAGCGATTTTATCTCTGTTGAATTCGTATGAGAAAACTCGGCTAATAGTTCGTTTTTGAAATTGATTCAAGTAATGATTTCGTTGAATATCAATCGATTCTGTCTGCCCCCAATTGGCAAATGTTGGACGAGTCCCTCAAATCCTATTATCAATCGATTAATTCGATTATGATTTCGTTTGTGATAATTTACATACCGGTTTTGATTTGATTTGCTAATAGCATGGATCGTTTGTTTATGTTTAATATAGTGCTATCAATTTAAGAAAACGACTTTGTCGATTTCGTTTGGATTCGAAGTGATTTTGTTAATGGCTGGAGCAACATAAACTATTGGTTTTGATTTCAATTGGTCCATGAAATGATTTCATTGCTGTAGAGTTATCCAATACGACTCTGTTAACCCGAATTAGTGATAACGAATTAAATAGAGTGTATCCATCTCTGTTATCATTTGATTTAGTTCGATCAATTTGCATACAAGTGTCGATTTTGAATGATGCTTTTAGCAATCAAATATTTTTATAGTTTGAATATCTTTTTTAAGATTCGAATTGATTTTTAATTCGATTCTGTGTTTGATTTAGACCAGCTACAGAATCGCAAGATTCTGTAGCTAGTCTTTAGAATTAGATTTTTATCAATTTTGTCAACAAAATATCCTCTTAACTTGTTCATTTTTGTCCTCTTTCAGGTACATTCGAATTGCAATAATCAATTGGGCATGCTGTAGCAGTCTAGGAGATATTTGTGTGATATAGTTTTTATTTTAGGTTGTTAGTTTAGTCAGACTTGGGATATTTTCCCAGATTTGTGTAAATAGTTTTGATAACTTCCACATGGATGTTTTACCCTGTGTAAGGTCTTTAAATACTTGTATTTTTTGTAATAAACATTATCATCCTCACTGTGGGAGAACCAGACTATGGATTTATGATACAAACTGGGATGAAAGTTGATGTCTTGTAACAACTTTCGCTTTCAATATATCAATCTTTTGTTTCAGATTTTATTCATGTCAGTTTGCAGTCGATTATAGACTACTTTAGCTATCGTAATTTATTGCATTTTGATGTGATTTGATTTAATGTGTTATCCATATCTGATCTCTCCTATTTAAAAGTACAACAATTACTTCGTTTCAGTTAATGAATCACATATTTCTCTTCTTCATTAATTGAATCGTTTCGTACAAATCTTTACATACAGATTTATCTAAATGTTATGATTTGTAAATTATAATATTGCTGTGACTTTTATGTCTTGTTTGTTCTATTATCGATATTCAAAAGAGCACTGCTGCTTACTGTTTACTAGAGGCCTGCAGAGGATTGATGCGGGTTTCCTCCCATCAAACAGCTGAATTGGATTCTTTACACATGACAAATTGGAAAGCATTATTACAGGTTAGCTTATTAGCATAATTTAATTAGTTTAGATAGATATATATTAGTTTAGATTTGTAGTTAGAGTTATTAGTTTAGTTGCTTAGTTTAGATAGTTTTCAGTTTAACTCTTTTTCATAAAATTATAAAAATAAAAAAACATTAGTTTCGCTGTCTTAGGACAGATGACCAATGAGTTTTGCAGGTTTTCATTTAAATCTGTAATTTGTAAATATTGTACATTTGTGATGAAGATTTAATTCTGTTAGTAGTTAGATATTTAATTTGTAGAGTTATTATAGTATTAGTTAGTAGATTGTATATATAATAGTTTAGATTTGTTTATTCGTTTGTTTTAATTGTTATTTTTTAGTTATATTAGTTAATTTAGAGTAGTTTTCTTTTTGTTTTCTTGGGACTTAGATTGGTTAATGGAGCCTCTAAACCCGTCAGGGTGGGTTATCCCAAACGACTTGGGTTATTTAGACAACCCCGGACCGGATCCACTCTCCCAGTTGACGGATGGTCAATTTCTCCCGTCAACACAGTGATACAGTATTTGTCAAGGGATTACTAGTCT
The DNA here is from genome assembly GCA_032191745.1 of Picea mariana. Taxonomy (NCBI): domain Eukaryota; kingdom Viridiplantae; phylum Streptophyta; class Pinopsida; order Pinales; family Pinaceae; genus Picea; species Picea mariana. The sequence continues at coordinate 149,990 of JASDQU010244090.1, read as the reverse complement.
CATCACTGTTCTTCTATACTTCTTTGCTCTGCCTACATTAGTGTGTTTATGCTTGCATCATTTTGTGCTTTATGTTCGTCTTCTCTGTCTTTGCATGTGCACCTCAACATTATATTCTATGCACATGAATCACAATTGAAGACACCCCTTCTCTTCTCTATTCTCCATATATTTATCATGCCAAGTCCTTTGCTAGATGATGCACACAACTCTTCATCCTCTCTGGCAATTACAGTCTTCGACACTTTTCCATTTGTCAATTGTCTCTATGATGAGTCTTCATTCCACTGGCAATTATCTCGAGACTCTTTAGCCCCTCTGGAGATCACCCTAATCTCTTTGAATTTATTGGTAGATACTATCAATCCATTCTGTCAGTTACAAAGAGAACCTCCATGCACTCATCCCTTTGGCGCCTTTTCCCTTCCTGAGAAAACTACATAGTGGGTGCTATATTTTCTGGCTAATCCCCTTCCTTTCATGTCACCACGAATTGTGATCAGACGCCTATCCAAAAGGTGCTTCATGAATTTGCACATTGGATATTCTGCTGCAAGTCACCTCGAATATCCCAAATATTGAAACTCTGAGGTAGAGCCTAGCGACACTAGCTCCTTCCTCTATTCTCTTCTGATGTGACCACTGGCTGTGACCACATGCTAATCAAGAAAGTGCTTCAAAACTTCATGCTTCAAATATTTTGCTGTGAGATACCCTGAATCTCGCAACTCCTGAAATCCAAAGTACATCGTGCGAGATCAATGGTCCAAGACCCTTAGTGATCCGATGGTTCAGATCTCCTCTTCGTACTTCAAGACTTCATGACTCACAATGTCAAAAGTTAGAGAACTTCCTTTCTTCGAAGTATGAACTCCCGAACTCTGAAGTTTTTCATGCCATATCATCGGTCCATGAACTTCCTCGATCAACAACAATGATCACCTTTGTCAACTCAGACTTCTTGAGTTTTATCTTCTCCTATCTCTGATTTCCCGATCTGTGAATCAGCGTAATGTTGATCTATCACCATGTGTCCTGCCTCAATGGATGGCTAGGATTCCTTCGCACTTCGAGACTTCACACTTTGCGATGTCAGAAGTTTTCACTTCCTTTATTTTGTTTCCCAATTCCTGATTCTATGCTCTTGTCTGATCGACGACCCACGACTTTCCTCGATCCAATGGTTCAGATATTCACAGTGCTTGATTTGACAACCATTGTCGCTCCTCCTCCTGAGATTACAATTTATTTCGACTTAGAAGATTTTCTAAGTATTCAAAGGATTTGACCTTTGTTCCTCCTATGATTTTGTCTCTTGGACCTCGTCCACACTTCTGGAAAGCGTTGTCCCTTTTGAGCTTTCTTGCCAATGTAATGGTAAATCTGCTATCTCTTCTGAGCTTTTGACTTCGTTCAGATTCTCAAAGGGTTTCTATCCTTTGGACCTCAAGGCATTTCTACTGCACTCCTGACAGTCCTGTGCTCATCCTCCTGATCTTGTAGATAACAATTCCGGATGCTATCATCATTTTTTTTTCTGTTTTCCATCATTGTTGCCAATATGCCATTGTTGTTGTTGTTCTTGCCATCAATGACAAGCACACTCTTGCTGTAAATATGCCAAAATAATTATGATTTTATAGCTTTGATTCAGTTAGTGATTTTGAATAGGGTACTTTCCAATAGTTGTGTGATAGAGTGAATGATGGATGTTGAATCTTTTCTGCACAATGTCTAAAGATCATATGGATCCCAAAAATATTTAGTATTACTCTTTATGATGGAAAAACTTTCTATAGACTGCCTTATCCATACTTTACATTTATCCATAGAAGTTATCATTGAGTTAATTCCACTTGAATTATCATTGGTATTTAGATGCCATCATGATGTCATTCACCACCGAAGACACAATCATCACATTTGAATACTGTCCCAACACTCTTGCTTTTAGCTAAGTAGATTAATGTTTATTCTTTGCGAGATAGAAATAGTTGTGAGTTTTTACTTTAAGAATAGAGTTCACTTGTCAAGATAGTTTTGATAGATTAATTTCTTACTTGTTTACTTACTTTCTCAGAGATAGATAGATCAAATAATTCTGAAATAGATTACTTGTTGTTTTCTTATTTAAAGAGATATTGAATAGATTAAATAGCTTTGAAATAGATTATTTGTTATTTGCTTATTTAGAGATAGATTAAACAATCCATAGTCCTAGATTGTTTAAAGGATACTTAGGTCAAATAGTTCATAGTTATAGAATTGCTTGAATCTCATTAATTGAAGGTTTCTTTACATAGAATTTGCCGTTTAAATAGATTTTAAAAGTCATCTCTTTAAAAAGTTAGAATTGTAAATTAAAAATAATGTTGATCCCTACGGAAAACTATCTCCTTAGCTAGACAATATTTCCATTAGATTTTGTTTCTGCCTTGGCTCATACTGTACCAAAACTCTAAGTTTACTTACCGTGTTTTGACAATTTAATTGGGGGAATTAGTACATATAGAACACCCATCATTTTTGGCGCCGTTGCTGGGGAGTTGTCTTAAGGTAGAAAATAGTTAGGAAGTAGATCATTTTTGAACATTAGCATTATTTTGGTGGCATGGGAACTTTAAGACGAGAGGTAAGAACCTGGGCATATTTTATAGCAGGTTCCCCCAAACCCAATGGTATTTTTTCTTTTTTACTTCTTTCATGAACAAACCTAGGGATCCAAAGGGAAGATACATCAAAAGAAAACCAAAACTTCTGATAAAGGTTCCTTCTAACCTTTTTGGAGGAAGGAACACTCCACCCATAAAATCCATAGAATGATACTAGAAAATAGGGGTTAGCTCACCTTAAAGAGATAAATAATTATCTGAAGAGACCAAAATTGGGGACACTATAGAGAAAACAATTGAAACATCAACAGTAGTGGGACAGGAGGCAAGACCATTCGGGCCTTCATCAGAACTAGCCAACACAACCTTTGACTTTTCACCACCATCAGGGGATTCTAAATTTGTAGATATCATTGACCCTGAATAGGTGAATGCTCTCGTTGGAATTTCAACCAATATAATTGTATCACAAGTTGAAACAAAAAAATTGGCACCAATAGTTTCAACAGGCTTGAGTAAAGTCCCAGACATCCAAATAGTAGATAAATCTTCCCATCGAAGGGATACCCTTCCTAGAAAATAACCTTGGGACACTTTTTTTTATCTTCAAGCATAAAACCATTCAAGTATTCTCTCTTTGTTAATCAAATAAGTATGGATGATCAGGAGGATCACAACCATGTAAGACATGATGAGGGAGAAGAAGTTGGAAACCAAACATAAACTACCTTCAGGTTTCCAATTTTGGATCCCACACATAATGTCAACATGAAGAACATTCCACTCTTTGCACTGCCCACCTTTTATGGTAAAAGCAGTGAATACTCGAATACCTTCCTATTTTAGTTTGACATATTGTGTAGAAGATACAACTACTTGCAAGATGCCCCAAAATAAAAACGTTTTCCTGCCACTCTCAAGGATTCTGCACTAAGATGGTTCATGGGGTTAAGAGAGTCCAGTATTAGGTCTTGGGAATACATGAAAGCTATATCTTTAAAAAAATACCAAGACTACCTCAAGTCCAAGGATTCTCGTAATGATATTTTTAAAATTCAATAGTTAGAGGATGAGAATTTCAAGGATTACATGGAACAATTTGCTTATACCTCACATAAATAGAAATACCATGACCTTCTAGATGATGTAGTCATGACTCTTTTCCTTAAATGAATTTTGGAAGAATATCTAGAGACAGTTAACCTGATGGCATCAGGTGACATCTCCCATAAACCATTTACTGAAATCTGTGAAATGTATATAAATACTTGAGGAGCAGAGCCAAAACCGGGAAGAGTGTTCGAGATCCTTATAGTAGAAACCTAAAAACAGTTAGTTTAGGTGGTATTACAAGGGTAGAGATAGGAAACCTATTGGAGAACTTCAAAACCGATATCCTAAGTATAATAGTTCCTAGTTGGACACCCTAAATATTAAGAAGAAACAGGAGGAGGAGAATGAAACAATGTGCATATTTTGTCCAAGGTGCAGGAGGAAGCATTCCTCAAGGGAGTGCCCATTAAAAAACATTTTAGTTTGTGGCTTCTGCATTAAAGACCACCCAACTAAAAAATTCCCATCACTGCCCGGTTTATTAGCCATTTACAGAAGTGGGGATCTTGGGGAATCTTCTTATGCACCTAGGAGGCCATGGTAGCTATTGGGCTATAAATATGTCCTAAAATATAATCTCTATGCATCATCCAAAGGTAGGTGCTGAAACAAGCATTTTACTTGTCGTCTATGTAGGTTCTTACCTTCCGTTTTCAATAGCTATCCTCCAGAGATGCAACCCCTGCAAAGGGACAAAAATCGTAACAAAAGGAACGACAATTGTTACATTCAAATGAACAACACTACCTGCAAAAAGGAACAACAATTGTGACAAGGGAACGACCATTGTTATATTAGGATGAACTAATGTTGTATTAATTGAGTTGTAGTACTTTCCCAACTATTTAATTTGTCAACCCGGGGTTCGTAAACTGATGAAGCACACACAAAGTATATGCAAGATTGAAGGAGGACTAATCTAATATAATGTTTAAGATAAAACTGAAATTGAATCATTAATCTAACACACAACTGAAATTGAATCATTAATCTAACACACAACTGAAATTGAATCATTAATCTAATGCAGAAAATTGAAACACATGACTTGGAACTGAATTAATCTAGTTGCGTAAATGAAATTACTCTAAGAATGGGAAATTGCGTAAATGGAATTAATATAGAAATGAAGAACTACATGAAGGAAAATAAAATACAACATGTGAAGAGTTGAATGACACAACAACATATGTGAGCTCACACCAATGAAACAATCTTACATTACAATAATCAAATCAATCTTCATAACATAATAATGAAAGCATGGAAACCAAAACCATGAATCAAACCTAAGAAGCCCTTTCTCTTTAAAATCCTAAGGAATACTACTCAATGACTACAAAATAACTCTAAATTACCTCCTCATGAAGAGAGAGAACTCTCTTTTATACATGAGAGCCTTGAAGAAAATATAACCATCTCATAATGATAGATCCACTTTTCTCTCAACCTATTTCCCATTATTACAAAATATAATCCCTTCAAATCCTCACACATATCTCTCATATATCTTGGATAAGATATTCCAACCAAATCTCCATGATCTTCTCCTTGGAATGGGCTTGAATTATTTCCTCAAATATTGAAATGGTGGAGGAATTATTCGAGAAGTCCTTTTGAATTAATCCTTCTGATATTCCTACACATTACAAAGCTCACACATTTTTGAGATATATATGAAAACATGTCGATTTTCTAACATTTAATCACAAATTCCCTTTTTAATACTAAAATGAATAAAGTGGAGAACAATAAGGTGAAACCCAAGTATATTTATGGAAATGATATCGTGAAAGGTTAATGGGGTGATGGAATGTGGAGAATGATGAAGGGAAAGGTGGATGAAAATAGGTCATTTTTGAGCCCCAACAGTACCTAGGAGTTTGCCTACATACCATGATCTACCACCTCAAGTTTCACCTTATTATCAACAACCACAATAGTGGAACTCATCGAATTGGAAAAAATGGTCTCCACAGTATGATTCACACCACCCTTGGATACAATGATGGAGAGGAGGGCATACCCAAGGAAACACTTAGGAACCACCTATTCCTATGCCCACTCATCCTTACCCATAGTTTCCATCGAGCATCTAACAACTTTTTCTAGGTTTTGTTCCCCCACCTTTACCTCCTATTCCACAACAACCCCAACAGTACTGGAATACAAGCTCCCCAAGACCGACATTATTACCGACACAACCAGTGCCCAAATAGAATAACAAACCAACTCAACCTCTTCACAATGTTGAGCTGCAAACCTTCCCGACATATATTATTTCTCCAGTTTCATTACATGAGATTCAACTAAGGTCGGGAAAAGTTATGGATAGACAAAGGCCTTCAGTAGTCACCCGTGAAGAAGAAGAAGATGAAACTCCCGAACAACCCAAGGATGACACTAAGTGGGAATATGTCATAATTCCTAAAGACAAGGAACATAAGCTTCCCCAAAGTGAATCTTCACATATTACAAAATCCCCTCCTCATCCAGAAAGATTAGCAATTGAGAAACCAATGATTCGACTGGAATTTGACATTTTAAATGAATTAAAGAATATTTGTGTCAAAAATCCCCTGTTATAAGCCATAAAGGACATTCCAATTTACTGTAAGGTGATCAAGGAATAATGTATCAATAAACCAAGTAGGAAACAAAAAGATCCTCCAAGAGTACATTTGATAGTAGAATTCTCTGAATACATATCAGAGCAGCCTAGGGTCAAAAAATATGCAAACCCAGGGAACCCCGTAGTAACAATAACCATTAGTAAGGTTCCCATCGAAAATAATCTCATAGACCTAAGGGAAACCATTAATGTTATGACTGTTACTACCTTGGAGGAATTATAGTTAAGACCCTTCCTTAGACCTACCCCAATTATTTTGGAGCTAGCAGATAAGACAAAAGTTATACCTGAAGGAATATTGGATGATATTATAGTTACATTAGCATCATGGGAATATCTAGTAGAATTTCTTGTCATTCATTCAAAGGATCATGCTAAAGGGAATCTTGTTATCTTGGGAAGACCTTGGTTGGCCATAGTCAATGCATTTATTGGCTGTAGAGAAGGTGAAATGACCATCTCTAATGGACTTTCTATACATAAGATTACCATATACTCACCAACTCAACCTATTATGGAGAATATATGGTGACTTGAATGCCCATATGAGAATGAGAATTGGGAAGAAACTGTGTTGCCCAGTGATCATTCCTGGGCACTTCAGGAGAAAAAAATGGAAAATGTGCTAAATCAATTTATTTCTGCTATCAGATGTGTTGATTTTCCACAATCGTTTCCCCAATTTAAGTACATGTTTGGTGAAGAATTTCAGGAACAGTTGGACCCACCAAATTAATCTTCAAAATATTTTATTTTTGAGATAGATGAATCTTCCATATCTTATACCATGCCTTATGAGATTAGTCCTGGGAAATTCCTACATATAAATTCCGGACTAGATGCAGCTCAACAAGAATAGTTAGTAAATGTACTTAAAGACCAATCGGGGGCATTCTCCTGGGAATATACCGATATGAAAGGTATACACCCTAATGCATGCATTCATCAAATATATACTGAGGCAGAGGTAACACCTGTTAGGAAACCCCAGAGAAGGATGTATCTGGCACTCAAGGATATAGTAAAAGAAGAAATATAGAAGCTATTGAATGTCAGCTTTATTTATCCAATTTCTGATAGCAAATGGGTATCCCCGCTTGTAGTGGTTCCAAAGAAAGTAATCGGAAAATGGTGAATTTGTGTCGACTTCTGGGAACTTAATAAGGCCACTCTAAAATATTATTTTTCTCTTCCCTTCATTGACCAAGTCTTGGATACCTTGTCATGGAAGAGATACATTTCCTTCCTGGATGGATATAATGGATGCAACAAAATTCTCATAGCACCCGAGGATCAGGACAAGACTACTTTCACTTGTCTTTGGGGAACCTATGCCTATAAGGTATTACCATTTGGTTTGTGTAATGTTCTTGCCACATTTCAATGAGAAATATTGATATTTTGTGACCTTATTCATGTTTGTGTGGAAGTGTATATGGACGACTTTACAGTATATGGAAAAACTTACCAAGAAGCCCTAGATAATCTAAAGAAAGTACTTATAAGATGTCAATAAATGAATCTATCCTTAAGTCATGAAAAATGTAAAATGTTGTTGACTAAAGGAGTAGTCTTAGGACATCACGTTTCATCTGAAGGGATTAAAGTGGATCCTACTAAGATTGAGGTAATCGTCAAAGTTCCACCTCCAAAGACTCAAAAAAAGGTAAGAAGCTTTCCTGGACATGGCAGATACTACCTACGATTTATTGGGAATTTTACAAAGATTGCTTCACCCATGTTTGGATTGCTTACAAAAGATGTTGATTTCCTTTGGACTAACCAGTGTCAAATCGCCTTTGAAAATATAAAATCTAAATTATCTGTGGCACCTCTTAGGGGACCCAATTGGGCCCTGCCATTTCACATATCCACTGATGCCTCCGATATTGCAATAGGAGGAATATTAGGAAAAAGAGAAGACCATCAGTCCTATGCCATTTATTTTGTGAGTAATAAGGTGTTCCCTGTCAAGTTAAACTATACAGTTTTGGAAATTGTCCATGCCATCAATAAATTTCATCATTATATCACAGGATACAAGGTATTTGTACATACAGATCATTGTTCCATTAGATTTCTCATGAATAAACCCATTACCAATGGTCGAGTAACTAGGTGGCTCCTATTATTACAAGAGTTCAATATCACCATCATTGACCGACCTGGAAAAGAGAACTTAGTAGCTTATTTTGTTTCACACATAAATCATGAGGGTGATAATATTTCTGTTGATGATAGTTTTCCAGATGAGCATATATTTTCCCTCTCCATAAATACCCCATGGTTTGCAGACATGGAAAATTATTTGGCTACTAGAAAGTTACCAACTCATTTGTCACCTCATGAAAAGCTTTGAATTATCACACAAAGTGCTAACTACTCCGCGGTTGGACATGACGTTTTTCATACTAGACCAGACTTGATTATTCGTAGATGTGTCTGAGAAGATGAGATACCATAAATCCTATGAAGTTGTCATGATGGACCATGTGGTGGCCATTTTTCTGACAAACATACAACATATAAGGTTTTGCATTCAGGTTACGATTGGCCTAGCATTTTTAAGGATGCTTCCAAATATGTGAGAAGTTTCAATAGCTATCAAAGGATAGGAAGACCCACATCAACTGATGAAATTCCATTATGTGCCCATGTGATGATAGAACCTTTTGAGAAATGGGCTTTTGATTTTGTAGGACCAATTTCACCCATGTCTTGTAAGAATAATTATATTTTGGTTTGTACAGATTATGTCACCGAGTGGGTAGAGGAAAAATCCTTATTTAGGGCTACCTAAAAATATGTTGTTGAATTCATTTACGAAGACATATTTACTCACTTCGGTGTTCCTTGTGAAATTGTTATTGACTAGGGCACACAATTCACTTCTAAGTTGATGAAGGAATTAACAGAGAAATATGGGATCAAGCATTGTAAGTCTTGTTCATATCACCCACAAGCTAATGGTCAAGTAGAGCCAACAAACAAAGTTTTGGAAACTATCTTAACAAAAATTGTCCAATTATATCATAGGGATTGGGTTGATAGACTTCTAGAGGCTTTGTGGACATATCGTACCACCTGGAGAAACACCGCTGGGCATACCCCATATGAACTAGTTTATCGAAAACACGTACTTCTACCAATTGAATTCCAAGTAAGGACTTTATGTATTGCTGCACAATTGGGATTAGACCTAGACGAGGCACACAAATAACCATCCCTACAATTTAACGAATTGGATGAGATTATACAATATGCCATCCAACGAACAATGTTATTTCAAAACCAAAGAAGCAAGTGGCATGAAAAATTTATTAAGAAGAAACAATTTCAACTTGGTGATTGAGCTTTGTTGTTTGATTCTCGATTCAAAAATTTTAAGTGAAAACTTACCACCTAGTGGTTGGGTCCTTATGAGGTATTTACCATGTATGATAATGGGGTTGTTAATACAAAATAAATTGATGATGGACAATTCTCTTTCGTAGTGAATGGACACCGACTTAAACATTAACACAGACCCATTTCCAAAGAGGATTTTCTACAGGTCATGTCAAATGACAAGGCATTGACCTTGGTGGATGGGGAAGTTTCTTCTCCACCCCCTTGTTCTTGAATTTTTTTCTGAATTGTGATTGTACATATGTAAATAATTTAAAGTGTGTTTTTGATGATAAACAATTTTAGATATCTCTGCAAGTATTTATTTCTCCACGAGTGTAAAACTTCAAGGAGACAAAAAGGGAAGTATTTTACGTCGAAAAAATATGTTTCTATATTTGAACTTTGTTTTGTACTTAATAATTAATTGAATAATGATTTTTTATTATTCTTAGAAATTGCTTGTTGTAAATTAGCCATTTTTACAAGATTTCTATATTCCTTTCTCTCAAGGCATCTTTAATGGAAGTTTCTCATAACCTCCACCACTAGAGGATATAAGGAAGTGAAACCTTGTATTATCAAACCTATAGGTTACTCGTACAATTTCCCCAAGAACCTTGAGTGGGTGAGTAACATATCTTTATGAAAGAGTAGCAAGAAGGTCTGATTAGCAGTTAGCCATGGAAACATCAATATAATGTTTTTTAAAAAAGAAGAAAGTGAGTAGGGCCTAAAGATACCTTTCTGTTTTTTTCCAATGGTACCATCCACTACACACCAAAAATACTTGATCATACCATATCTTTAGATAGGATACGTCCACTTAAGTATCCCTTACATAGGGACAATCTAACAGGAATACATAAAGAAGAGTCATCCTCTAACATAAATACCATCCCAGTCCTAAATAAAAATTTTCAAAGCTACCTCCTCATCTTCTTGCAAAAAGCAATCTTTATACAAAAATCTTAAAAGATGGTGGATCCGTCTCTGTTGTAAAAGGGTGTAAGAGACTAACCCATCAGGATATTGAATAGGTCTGCTGGCAACATGTACCAGCCTATGGTATGACTAGGTAAACCCGTCAGAGTACTGAACAGGCTTGCTAGAAGCAGGGCATTCTCCCTAGCGAGGGTGATGATATGATAAACAATAAATAAAATTCCTAAATCTTAAAACTTGTCCTGATGTACAGAATTACTTGTAGACAAAGCTGAAAAGAAGTATGCATGGTTAATAAAAGGTAAATGAACTCCATCACTCCACCATTGGAAACTAACTTTAAGAAAATCCTAAGACTCTCTCACCTACCTCTTCTTAACTATATGTAGGATGTTAGGTCCTACAGGTGGGGCCATATTTTAACCGTATCCTTAGACTAATGTGTGAAATTTATCTCTACACTTGGAAAACTATAAATCTTAGGCTATTGGGAGAATTGACTGGTTACCTATATCTTTGATTGTGAGGTGTCACAATATTTAGGAGTGGGGGAGGGGTTTCATGAGATGACAAATGATGAACACTGGAATCTATATTACATTCCATGAGAAGAGGGAGTAGAGTCTCTGTTAAAAATTCTGTCATATTGTTTTTACGATATCCTGGGCTATTATATCAGTAGTTGTTTTGCTAAAATATATACTGCTGACATCACTGTGTGTGTTATAAGCATGCTGTGCATTTTTGTGTTTATATAATGGAAGAATGCTTAACTATTTCCTTGTGACAATTACAGATCAATAACAAATTGTTACATTCTCACTACAGATCTGTGTTACATGCCTATGAAAAGAGGAACACATTGTGTTATATTGTTACAGATCTATGACAAGGAAATCAACAATGGATAATCCTATTCAAACTCATCCTATCCATGCTCCATGCTCCTGTTCACCATGATTGCCAAAAATTGTCCAATCTAAGTGCTATGGGTGAACATCCATTATGTTGGGGATAAATTCCACTTACACAGGAGGTCCATATGGAGTGCTATCTGGAGGACTGGATGGAGTGCCATCTGGAAGATCGGATGAAGTTCCATATGGAGGATTGGGTGAGGTATGTATATATCGTAAATGACAATGATTGCATGCATAAATTATTGTTAGAATTAATTACACCTATTTCAATGGTAAGTTCGATGGATTGAATGGTATATTGTTCAAACTTCATGTTGGTAATTGAATTAAAACTTTTTAATGCATTTTAATGATCAAATGTCCAAGTCTAAGACTTAGACATTGATCTAATTCTCACATGATTTCATTTTCCTCCAAAGTACACACCATTCAAAATTCAAACACAACGCAATCATCGTCACACATCGCGATCGTGTATGATGAATTCGCCCATGAATTCACTCATTTCCACCTCAATTGCATTAAAAACTGGGTACTCTACCCCAATTACCATTTCTCTCATCCTTTGTTTGCTGTGTTGCGCTCACCCTATTCCCAATTTATTTCTCCTTCTCATCCTCTGCATTGTAACCATGCCCAACTTCTATGAAACATCCTCCTATGCTGAGCTTCTGGCCATTCCATAATTCACAGAGTGTAGAGAGACATTCCTTCATGTAGGGTGGGGACCATTCTTAGCTAGTCTGCATGGCCATGATGATGGCGTATCACTACAATTCTCTCTTGGGTTCAATGGGATAATGGATCACGTAGGGTCTCTCACCTTCTTGGTATTTGAGGAATCTATTTCCTCAGCCATGAAATTGCCATGGGTTGGGGATCGATGGTTCAAACACCATCAATTTCCATGTCCAAGCTATAACAGAGTGTTCAAGCCTAAATTTAAAAATGTTTATGGAGCCAAAGGGTACCCAAAAGAATGGATCAAGGATGAATTGATTAACCCCCTGATTGTAATTACCAGGCTCATCACTTGTGAAGGTAGGTACTATGTTTTCAAATCTTGTCATTTTCGTCTGTTAGCCTATTTTCAATTCAATAAAACCTTGAATTTTCCTTTCTACTTCCTGAAAATCCTTGAGAAAATGTCTTCCCAAGTTCGTAAAAATTTGGCCAACCCTCACAACATCTTATTCCAAAATGGCCTCATTAAATTTCTTGTTATAGTTGAATTAACAAAACAAAGCAAGACATGGGACAAATTCCTCTACCGATTCTCAAATCCCCATCTCATAGTCAATACAAGAAAGAGATCAATCAATTTAGTGGCTTCCACCCCACCTAAACCTCATTCTCCCAAAACTCCAGACCCTCCAACTCAAACTCTCTCCCTGTCTGATAAAAACGCCAAGACATCTATTGATTCCCTTGGAACCTCATTTGTTAAGAAAATAAAAAATTCTGTTGGTGATTCCCCATTTCCTTCAAAACCTATTGATCCTCAACCCAAGAAGCTACAAGATGCATTTCAATAAGATTTTCCTTCAGTTCCTACAAAGAAGAGAGAATATAATCGATTTAAGGGGGAATCCTTTCGATGAAGCACCTGAAGTATGAGTGGCAAGACCAATATCAAAACTCCAAGAACTTCGGATCCTATCCAATTATCTTCTGATCATGAGAGCCCCCATAAAAGAACCAGAGAAGTTTCTACAAAGGAGTCTAATACCGATAAAGAGGTCAAATCTGAACCTATTACACCAAGTCTCTCTCACAAAAACACTGTTACTTCTTCCTCCCAGATGCCTACACCATTTTCCAAATTTGATATACCTTCTACATCTGTCAAGGAATCCAAGCCTTCTTCTCTTGAGCCATTTGATCATACCGTAGTTATTGAGAAATTGCAACAAGAAAATGCTCAGTTGCTTCAAAAATTGGTAGAATGAAAAACTATGGATAGGCATATGCATCATGACAATGTTGTACTGCAAGAAAAAGTGATTTCTCTTCAGCGATTGGTTGATCAGATGACCACCACCAATCACAGTCTCCAGATGCAATTGAAACATCGTAAAAGGCCTAAGACAAAGTCCCCAGGGCAAGAGGGAGAAGCTTCTAAATCCAATCCACCCCTCCTTCATGAGTATAGTTATGTCAGGTGATGCATTTTTGTTTGTAGAGGGACATGAAAATACTTAGGCATGGGGGTAATGTTGGATTGGTGTTTTGACAATTTTTTTTAATGGCCAAATCATTTTTTCATACGACATTATATATTATATGCTCTCATTTAGCCATTTTAAAGATATTATCAAGATCTATACATCAATTCACCATGGAATCGCACAAGGTATGTATAATCATCGTTTTTACAATGGTTTTACGATTAATTCATCTTAGTTAATTGATAATGAAGATCTAATGTTCTGGTTTTCTTGCAACAGTTCGGAATTGCGATCTAATCCTCCATCCAATCCCTTGTCCAACACTTCATTTAACACTTGATCAGACACTCCATCCGGCACTAGGAGCGCATAGGATCTGGTAATTAGCACATTGGTGACCTTTGATGGATGAATCAAGGATATGGGTTTTATGCCCCCTCATTCCCTCTAACTATGAAGCTCGACACATATTGGATTGGGTAGTTGTAGGGGATTCTAAATGGAGAACACAAGACTGTTAAGGAATATTCTTTTGTTGAAATAAATTTAATGAGCTTATTTTTTTTAGAGAGAGTCTACCCTTCTAGTGGTCAACCTCTCAAGATATGTAATTATCTATAAATACCACTATCTGTGACATGAAGAAGAAACAAATTTTATTATTTACACATACATTATCTACATTTTTCTATATACTCTGTTTTTATGATTAATGCCAATACTGTGTTAGCTTTGTGACTGCATTTTCTTGTTGAAATGCTGCCACAACCTTCTGGGGGGCCTACCAGTGGTCTAGGTGTTTGTTTATACTAGTATATATTTTCATTTTCATAGTTTCCTTTCATACTTCTTAGATTTCAAAATTGTTTATTGACTGTGTATATTTCTTAAATTTAAATTGCTTGATGTGTGTATCTTTTAATTTTAGATCGTTTGTCTAATTTACCTCCCTATACATCTTCTCTTATTTGTAGATTACTTTATAAATTGTGTGTATATCACAGAGGGACGTCCATGGTTGTGTGTTAATAATTAAACTCCAAACATTTTGTTTGCAGGTTGTTGAAGTTGTCTAATTACACTGTCATGTCTTTTTCTCCCTAGCTGTAAATTACTCTGCAGAGTACTGGTTTAGATAATGTTTATTTATCAAGTTGTAATTCCAACTATTCTCTCTAGGTTTCTTTTATTTGCTAATTTTTATTTCAGCATCAACATGATAGGATAGAAATCGATTTTGAGTTATGATTTCCAGTAGCATCTTTGTTGAGTTTGAGTATGATTTTAATGATAGCTTAGTTAACTTTAGGTTATGACTTTTAATGAAATCCTAGTTATGAATTTGAGTTATGATTTCTAATTAGCATTAGGCAAGAGTTTGTAGGTTTGCACAAAGTATTTTCATTGTCGTCTTAGTTATGAATTTGAGTTAGGATTATTAATTAAGTGTTAACTATGAGTTTATAGGTTTGCTTGAGTTAGTGATTTTGAATAGGGTACTTTCCAGCAGTTGTGTGATAGAGTGAACGATTGATGTAGAATATTTTCTGCACAATGTCTAAAGATCATATGGATCCCAAAAATATTTAGTATTACTCTTTATGATGGAAAAAAATTTCTATAGAGTGCCTTATCCATACTTTACATTTCTCTGTAGAAGTTAGCATTGAGCTAATTTCACTTGAATTATCATTGGTAGTTAGATGCCATCGCAATATCGTTTTCCACCGAAGACACAATCATCACATTTGAATACTGTCACAACATTCTTTCTTTTAGCTAAGTAGATTAATGTTTATTCTTTGCGATATAGAAATAGTTGTGAGTTTTTACTTTAAGAATAGAGTTAACTTGTCAAGAAAGTTTTGATAGATTAATTTCTTACTTGTTTACTTATTTGCTCAGAGATAGATAGATCAAATAATTCTGAAATAGATTACTTGTTGTTTGCTTATTTAAAGAGATATTGAATAAATTAAATATCTTTGAAATATATTACTTTTTATTTGCTTATTTAGAGATAGATTAAACAGTCCATAGTCCTAGATTGTTTAAAGGATACTTAGGTCAAATAGTTCATAGTTATAGAATTGCTTGAAGCTCATTAATTGAAGGTTTATTTACATAGAATTTGATGTTTAAATAGATTTTAAAATTCATCTCTTTAAAAAATTATAATTGTAAATTAAAAAGAATGTTGATCCCTAGGGAAAACTATCTCCTTAGCTAGACAATCTTTCCATTAGCTTTTCTTTTTGCCTTGGCTCATACTGTGTCACAACTCTATGTTTAATTACCCTAGGTTGACAATTTAATTGGGGGAATTAGTACATATAGAACACCCATCATTGTAGACTTTCTCTTCTTGATGGATCTTGCAACTTTGAGGGGATGTGTAAGAAGATGAGAAATAACTCCAAGTACTGAGCACACATGACAAGGAAAACACCTTATTTACTCTATAAATTAAAAAACACTATATATAACTTACAAAATTAAGTATACAACTTTCTATATCTACTTGATGGATTCAATGAACACAAAGCATGAAACATTGCATTAAAACAATAGAAGTAAATGAGATTTAAAGAAAGAAGATTTTATTACAAGTATACAAAATAAAATAGTGGATCTATATCATGCAGTGGTGAGATGATTTGAAGTTATTTATCCTTGGGGTTATTTTCTAAGGATATATTTAGTATGAAGGTATTCAATGTATTCAATGGTGCCTCTCAAATCTATACAATAAATTAGGAAAGTAGAGACAGAGGTGCAAATTGGGAATTCATTTGTATGAGAAGAAGAATAATTAAATAATATTAAGTTCATTGCAATGTTAATACAATGAATGGGATCTCAAGTACCTTTCTAGGATAAATACCAATAATCCCATGCGAAGGACATTGTTTTCATATGATTTGTTTTCCTTATAGGTTTTTCACCTAAATAATAGGTCCACATTATAGAGTACTCTAGAAATATCCATGCTCTAGGAACATCCAAGGTGATCAACCTTCACAAAATAATATTAGGATATATTTATGATCATGTTTAACCATGTCAAAATGGAAAACTTTGAAAATGACCTAATATTAGCACTGTAAATGATCATTTAAGGGAATATAATGTTGTTCTACTTGACCATAAAAAATGTAGTAATTTACCAAAGTTTTCGGACATTCTAGTACCTCTATACTAAATAGACCATGTGTCAATGATTTCAATGGTTAGGGATACTTGGTACATTCAATATAAAGTCCCATAAATTTTGTTGGAAATCTACAACAAGGTTATAAAAATCTCATAATCTAGTGGTTGTGCTAGATATAGACAAAGTAATGAAAACAAAACTAGAAAACCTAGGTTTAAATGAAATATTTCATCTTCAATCCTATGCCTTTCATGAGGAAAATAAATAAGTGTAGAAAATAAACAAAACCAGAATGAGAATCTTATGAAAGAATGGAATAATACTTCATTACCAAATGTAAAACAAAGTTACTTACAATTATGGAAGTGATTCGCGAAGAAAGTGACCTCAAATGACCTCCTCCATGGGAGGGTTATTTTACTTCCCAAGTGTGTGGCTTGAATTCTATATTTATGGCTAAAAGTGGCTATGGTTGTTGCCACGATATCTCTGTGAAACACAATGGGTGTTGATTTCTAGCAGAAATATGACATCATGTACCTACTTTTGATGGGTGATGGATATGAGAAATGGTGGAGGCCTATTGATTTTATAAGAAAAATAGTGGTTATCCTTGACATGGTCATGATAATAAAATACTATTTATTGACCATATCAAAGTTAACCATTACTTTTAGGGCTTTTGCATTTTATTTTATTTTGGATTTTATATAATTTCAATAGGAAATGCTCAAAAACGGGTTTATGACCTTAGGAAATGTGGTTCTTTAAGTCATAATGGTGTAAAATGATGTAAACGTGGGTAAACTACATGGTACCCATACTATATGTGGTGTATTTCAATAAAACTAACATTTTGGTCTAGGTGAACAACGTTTGGGTTATAATAGATGCACCCTAATATATGAGGTTAGGGACACATTGTATGACTGAAATACATTATATTTTTACTTAACCAAGCAACGCGAGGACCAAGGTGATAGAGGCGTTACATGGTAATAAGAACAACCTATGGAAAAAGACAAAGGTTACAACCCGTCAACAAGAAAGTCTAAAAGTGGTTAGTGTACACGATAGCAATAGAGATAAGGTAGGAATACCCATACTCATAGATATAACTCATGATAATCATTACAATGGTGTTCCCAACATAAAGGGGAGAATCAAAGGAGAAAAAATGAAGTCTCAAATAGAATATGGTGCTAGAAAAGAGGGCCAAAATACAACAAAATGATATAAATAGTCCAACATGCATATTTCCATATCAAAAGTGCTTGGTTTACATCATAATTTCCACTGATCTATGTATATAGGAACTAATTGTCCCTCCCTTGGGAGAGGGGGAAGGAAACAACCTAATAATCCATTTCGAATAGGAAATGGGATTCAAATATCTAAAATGATCCAAATGAAGTGAAATTCAAACTTAGGGATATGAGAATGGTGGAACCATGATGATAAAATATCAGAAACTACATCTCAGGCTAGATCATGGATATATGTATGAATTTCAATGGTATGATGATGAGATAAATGTGATCACATGAGATCCTACTAATTCAAAGAGAAATGAGGAATATCTCATCTTAGTTCAATATAACCCATCAAGGAAGTGAATAGGTACAAGGGTACATAGAAATAACCCATAGAATGACGATGTTGGTGTTAGAAAGGGGAAATCCATCGATACCAAATAATGAAAACGAGTCCTTAGGCTTGGCATCCAAATTAGAAAAAATGGAGATATATCTCTGGAATCAAATGCTAATGTTGGAACATGCTATTGTTTGTGGAGCATGATTATATTCCTGATTCAAAGGTCTTATTTCAACCATGTTTGGATCCCATTTCTTGATGGGGGGGATTCCCCCCTCCACTAGTATTGCTAGAAGGTCCATGGGGGGTGGTGACAAATATTGGAGCCCCCTAGTGGGGGGTCAGGGGCAGTGCCCCCAAAGGGAATTGTTTTTGGAAAATACCTTGTAAAATATTTTAATTTCATAGTCAATATGGATCGTTCATCATTAGGTCACATATGGGATGGTAGAAGTTATGTTGGTTCTTTATTTCCCAATAAAAAAACCCTCTTTTATGGGGGCATTGTACTAAAATCAATGATGGGTTTACCATCGATGGTATTTTCGCATGAGATTATATGTAATGAAGACTATTTAAAGGTTGTGTGAGTGAGAGAGAAAATTGTGTGTCTGAGATAGGAGACCGTAAGAGAATGAATATGCGATTGTAGTGGATGTGTTGAAGGTGTTATCCCTTCATTTTTTTGATGGAATAAAGGAAGGTCTGATTATTTCTCTATCACGTAGCCCATATTGAGTGAACCATGCATATTGATTTCTATCTTGTATTGTGTTATTCTTTGTTTTATTTCCACAATCATTTTGATTTATTTTATTTTTATTGATCTATGATCCTATTCCTAAAAAATGGTATTAGAGTTGAAGGAGTATTTGGATGATAAACTCGAAGTAAATGAGGGTTCCTAGTTCGAGTGGGAGTGATGGAGGAAGAAGGATAGTTTAGGGTCAAATAGTTTATTGGAAAACATACCAACTATGAAAGATGAAAAAGGAGGACTATCTATATCAAAATAATATTTTTCTTCCATTGGGAAGAAAATAAAATAATCTAGTGACTATGAAAGAGGAATAATGGGAGGTTCTTGAAAGAAAGGGACTAGGAACAATACAACAGTTCCTGGTAGCGTCAATGGCTTTCAATATTTCAAAAGAAAATACAATGGAAGATATGCTGAAGGAATTGGCTAAAATGTATGAAAATCCCTCAACCTACAACAAGTTATTTCTTATGAAGTGCTTATTTAATATGAATATGTCAGAAGGTGGGTCTATTGTTGATCATTTAAATGAGTTTAACATAGTCACCATTCAATTAAGTTCCAGAGGAATAAAATTTGATGATAAGGTTAGGGTTCTATTGACAAGCATATGTGAATGCTCGTTAACTGGAAGGGAGAGTCCTATCCGAGGTTGTCAAATTTAACCTAATCCATTTTAAGTAACTCACCTTGACAAGTTTAATGGCTCTGTTGGCTGATAAAGGGATCTAATCTAAACTATGAAAATAAAATAACTAATTATTCATTAATAAAGAATTACTATATACATTTACTATTCACACTTTTTTATATACAAAATATACAAATAAACATGTACAAGATTTACAAGAAACCTTATAAACTAAGTTTGTAAAAGAGAACCAAATCTTAGGCAAAAATAAAATAGATTGGAAACTATTCTATAACATACTACTAATCTAATTTTAATCTTGAAGCTAAAAGAAAAAAAGAAATGAATGTAAATGATAATGTTTTAACTTAAATGAGCAAAACATCTAAGCTTAAATGTTAATCTACATTCACAAAAAAAACTAAATCAAAACAACAAAAGAAACTCACTAACCTATTACTGTCCACTATTTAAAGAGAACTTTTGATTGTGCCTTCCTGTATAAAGTTGCTCCAACAACCTGTCTGTTAAGAGAAATCTATGGTAGAAGGTTGTGAAATACCAAGATTATGAAAGTGCCCAAATAAAGTCACTTCAACTGACAATTAAAATTTCATTTATGATGCAGAAAGAAAAATTGTTTAATCTGATCCTTTATGAAGATATAATAAACCATTTGTCAAGAAGAAAAGAATTTCAATTGAACAATTAAGTCATTGCATGTTCAAAGTATAAAAATAAACTCAATATAATTTAAGACTTGCATCAAAATGATACAATCACAAGGATCTTAATAACCAGGACAATGAACTATTATAAATTGAACATAATTAACATAAACATAAATGATAGCAATTAACAATGCATTGAAAAAATAGATTAAAGATGAATTTTAATCAATCCACGGTTAATCACTAGAAAAATATGAACCATAATGACACATATTATAATGAAAGAAAAATAATTTAAATCACAGGGAAAAAGCCTTAAGCAATGTATAATTCTATATCCTTCAAAATAAGCATTGATCCATTGTCCCATAATTTTTACCATGTCCTACCTTCAAAACAAAATGAGTATTTAAACAAAACAATGATTAACTCTCATATTTGCAGGATAGAGGAGAATATTTTAAAAATAGAGAGGTTGGAATATCAAATACTAATCTAAGTTTATAATAACAATGTTTGTAATAACTTGTACAAAGTTTATTATGGCAACCAAAAATATATCACCCACTATTTTGAAATAGATTTTATTACTAATTAAAAAACAAAACACCCCACGATCTCCAATATCCAGACAACGTAGATGACATCCTTTTGTTTATTTAGAGACCTGAAATAAAAATAAAGTTTAATTAGAAATCATATCAAACTAAATTAAGACTAGCTACATAATCAATATTCTGTAGCTGGTCTAAAAATAATCATAATAAAAAAATAACCAATGCTAAAAAAAAAAATTCAACACAAATGAAGCTATAAATTACGTTACCCAAATTAATCATTCGAAACTAAGGATGTGTGAATTTATGATCCAATCATGATATTGACATTCGTTGATATTTTAATGATAATATATCTAGAGTTTATGGGATTTTTACTTGCCCGAGACATACTTTTCTGTGTTTCAGTCTTGAATTTACGGTTATCCCTTTCAAGTTCTCTATTTTGTCTCATTACCTAGCTGAGGTGCATTTGTAAATATGGGACATACACATAATACCTTTGAGCCCATGCTAAGAAGTTACGACAACACTCAGGTTCAAATTTGGGATCTACTATTGTCGATCTGTATCCGAGGGTTTTTCTTGAACAAATTTTTCTTTTAAATCCAACTGAATGCCTGAGAACCCTTCACAATTTTGAAGAAAGGGAGGCAAATTTGAAACAAGGTAATATTCAATGTGACTATTTTATTCACAATATTCACTTGTGTTTTTGGAAGAATTTGATCTTCTACTGTTATTGTTTGAATAGGGCTCTCCCTTTGTCTATGCTTATTTCTAATCATTTTGGACAAAATGTGACCTGCCCTTTTATTCATAAAATCGATCTCATAGATATCTTGGAATCATCTAGTTCTATTACCCTGTTACTTTGGTTTCTCATCAATATTTGGACACATGGGCTGTTCCTGTTGATCGACATAACCCAACGACTGGTTCTTCAACCGACTAAGGACTATTTCTAGAGACCTTTTGGGAACACACCCTTTTCTCTTTTGTGTCACCCGTTCTATAGAAATTACATCTTCTTGGACATCAAGAGACATAATGGGATCATCATGGAGTCATATCTCAATATGACACTCTTGAGGAAAATTCTGAGGAGAATTGGATTCTTTAGCGGCCTGAGTTAAATTGACGATAAGGTCATTATGTTGGGGTAAGAATTGATTTCTTAGTAGAAATTTTTCCTATTTTCCCCCTCTTCTAGTAAGATGAAATTCAACTAAGGTACACATGAGACCATGATGAAACATAATGGTTTCATGGTTTTGACATGTCCGCTGGTAAAATTTATACATTTTTTGCAGACTTCTATGTAGATAAAAGGGTAGGTTTAAATGAAACGCTTGAAAAGTCATGATAAATCGAATGTGGAAATAGAAAACAAGGTCATAGAATCCTTCACAGGTAACAACCTATTTAATTATCAACAGGATATTGTGCCATCTTCTATGAAAGAGTTCTATTGACATACCCTTAATGTGGTATCGTGAACGTTTTGATGCCAGTAGAGACTACCATGGCATATTTTTCACTTTCATGTTCTTGAACCACTTCTCCCCTTACTGAGGAAGACCCTTGGCCCGAGAAATAAATTCCTCATCAACCTACAATTGAACATCCCCAACCTTAACCTTGGTACCATCGAAATGTTTGGCAAATGCTCTGGCCACTTCGATGTTAAATCCCTTGAACAACTGTTCAAACCATAACCAACCAACCTTGGAGAGTCTATCAATCATGTCATCATAAGTTAGTAATATTTGTATCCCATTTGGCTCTATTCTCCTTATAGGGGCCATAATATTTTTGGAAGGGTTAGCAACTAAGGCGAACCAGAAAACAGACAGATAGTTTTTGTGAAGGTAAGAACACTGTGGACACATCAAACTAAACCCATAAGTAATAGAGGAATTCATACTGACATACTTGATCAAAAATGAAACCGAAGGAGTTGAGGATGTTCTAAAATGATACAACACTTGAAATCTTGATTACCTCCCATAAAATAGAGGACACGAGTGTTTGAAAAAGAGAGACTCATGTAATCCTTATGGCCTTCCACGAACCTTTGAAGGACAATGACATGGTAAAAGTAATGATTTCATAGACAACCAAAAGGTCGATTACAGGTATGGGAGTATCATTGAAGAGCATGGTGTAATATGAGATTGGAATGATCAAAATATATGCTGATATTTTAGAGAGGGATAGGTTTTACAAAGACCATGTTTCCTTAAAATCAGTTTGTCTCAGTTTTCAACAAGGTTTAGTCTAATCTTGACCCTCATTATATGTTAAGAGGTTTATTTGATTCAATCTCACACATTTTCTTTTAAATGGAATTTTGGATCTAAGGAAATGAATTATACTTAGGTTCTTGAACCTTCAAACAAAACATAATACCGAGAACTTCATCCTGTAGATAAGATTAGGGAGGAAAAACAATAATCTTTGATCCAGGCAAGGGGATACTGTTGACAGAGTTTGAACAAAGATTTGCAGGAAAAGAGCCTTTAATTTCATGCTTTGCATTAATGAAATTAAAGAGGAAGAACAATCATTACGTCATACAAAAACATACTCATTAAAGTGATAGGGAAAAGTTTAAATGATACCGACTATCATTAAAAAAACACATTTTTACAAACGATCTGTCAGTCTAATGAATACACATACTGGGAAGTGAGTAAAAGACAATTCTGTATTTCAAAAGACAATGCAGAACATGATGCTAGCTGGGAAGCCAACAAATGACGACTCACTGGATGAAGCAATTATCTCTAATCGGATAACTCTTCATCTCAGGAAGCACAAGAATAAGACTTGGAGAAAAATTTAATATTTCTTGAATAAGTTCATTTTCAGACATGTATAATATTAGGATGAGGCGCTCAGTGTTCATAAAAGATTACAATAATTCATAAACTAAAAAAAATTATTTGCATGCGATGTAACCTAAAAGGAAGTTTTAATCAAAGAGTCACAATGTTTTTGAAAGGACTTCAATGTCATTAACAGATCCACTGCTGGTAGCAGGCGTCCATAGCCTCGATAGGGATGCCATTTAACCCACTCAATTGCTTTAATCCCATCCAATAGTTGTGTTCACATGATGTATGCTTCCATGTAAAGTTGATTTATTATCCTTTATGGTGTTTTTCATTAAAGATGATCATGTACCTACTATGTCTCAACCCAACATTGCTTCGCTGCTAGCAGGCCTGTTCAGTACCTCGAAAAAGTTGTCTTAGTATCATGTGTGCATTTAACTGCTTCTAGTGAGCCTGTTCAATACCTCGATGAGTTTGCACACATTTCCCACATATAATTTCTTTTCAACCCTCTTATTCCACCCTTTAATAATATAATTAGAGAATCGCTAATGACAATTGAGTGAAGAGAGCAGGGTGATACTAGAGGTTAATCACAAGACATGTGTACTGTTGATCATGATTTTTATTTTCTTTCAAGACTGGAAGGTTTCATCATGGTATAGAGATTTTAAATTTAGGTTAGGAAATCATCTAGAGGATGGGGAAGGACTTAAAAGTGATTACTTAAGAATATGGATGACGTAAAAAGTCTAAATATCATTGTAATCATCAAAGGTTAAACGTGTCTCTGGGTGTAATTCTATGAAAATACTATTTGAGGATATAACGAAAGTGACAATCAACTTGTAAATCAACTAAATGAGTTTTATCTTAATATCAAGACCTCTTTGAAATATTTCAGATTGCTTGAAAAACACGAGTCTTGAAAATAATTCTTCCTTCCGATGATTACTCTTGGATCAACAATATGATAGTTCAGAAAGGCATTCAAAATAGGAATTTCAATCAAAGAAATCAAAGAAAACAAAAACACACAACACACCATATATTTACAAAATGTCTGATATCAATTTGGTCAAGCAAAGTATTTGTTTAGAACCTGGCCATTCACCCGAAAAGTGTCTGGTTGTCCTTCTAAGGTTTGTAGACGAAAATAGATATTACCTAGTTTTTCAACGATTATAAAGGTCCTAACCATAAATTATGGAATTTTGAATGTTCCTCCTTTTCCTCATGTGATTTATCCCACCTATGAACTAAATCTCCTATATCAAAATTTTTATCATAGGAATAACTTTCATTGAACCATCGTTTAACCATTTTCTCGTGTTGATCCATTTTATGTTTAGCTTATGTCCTAGTTTCTTCTAATTTGAGAAAATCATTTATTCGACTTTCTAAGGTTGAGAACTCTTCTTTCTAGAACTTTTTAGATAATTGCAATGATGATAGAAATACATTGGGAGGCAGGATAGCTTCTCTTCCGTATACGAGAAAAAATGGGGAATTTCCAATGGTTATTTTGGGTGTAACCTTATCATCCCATAGTGCGTAGAACAAAGAGGTATGCCAATTTTTATGATTTTCTGATATTGTTCTTTTAGGGATTTTAATTAAGTTATTATTGGTTGATTCAACTAGTCCATTACCTTGCGGGTAATACCTAGAAGAATATTTCAATTTAATTCCTTTTTTCCACAGAAAAAACATTCAAATCCATTGAGGCGAAATATGATGCATTGTCAAACACCAAAGATTCTGGAATTTCGAAACGTGAAATGATATGAGTTTCAAGGAACGAAATCATCTGATTAGTGTTGAATACTCTTAGAGGTATGGCTTCAGATCACCTAGTGAAGTAATCCATTGACGTAAGGATGTATTTATGTTGGAGGGAAGAGACATGATTGAATGGCCCAATAACCTCAAGGTCCCATTTCTGAAATGGTTGATCAACTCTCATTGGTTGCAAAGGGAAAACATGTTTCTTAACTTTTCCAAAAACCTTTTGGCATGTAGCACATTTTCAATCCATATCATGAGCATCTCTAAAAAATGTAGGCCAATAATAACCAGCTCTGAGAACTTTATGATCATTTTTTTCACCACCAAAGTAACCTTCTGCATTTCCATAATGTAATTAACTTAGAACTTTTTTAGATTCATCCTTTTCTAAGAAACATAATAATACTCCATCAATTCTTTTTTCTAAAAAGGACATCATTAAATTTGACAGGGAGCAGATCTATGTCTTAAGGCCCTTCTCTTTTTTGGGTCGAGATGTTTTGGAGTAGTTCCATGTATTAAATAAAATTTAATGTTAGAATACCAAGAATCAGGCATGGTTTGTGCACAAAAGATTTGGTATTCATGGGGAAATGTTTCATTTAATAAAACAAATTCATCTTTAGGTGGATTGACTGAATCGATCACCAATTTGAAAATATATCGACCTCTAACAATCTGGGCTAGTTTAATCTCGAGATCATATTCTTGAAGAGAGGTCATCCAATGAGCCCTCTTCTCCCCAAGCACTTTTTGAACCAACATATTTCTTACTGCAGGATATGGTACGATGACTTTAGTTCTATATTTCAATAGATAAGGCCTAAAGTGTTTTACTTCTTTAAACACAACAAAATCTTGTTGATCCACTACTGGATAGTTTAATTATGCTCCTTTAAAGGAATAACTCATGAACGAAATGGAGATTTCATTGTTATCATTATTTTTTGGGTAAGTACTGCAGCGTATGATCTATCTGATGTGAAAGTGTAGAGGGTAATGTATTTTTCAAAATCGAGACTCATTAAGGATGAAGCTTCTGTTATAGCTTGTCTGATGGCATGAAAGGCCTTGTTTTCTTGTGATCCCCATTTAAAAACAACGTCCTTCTTGATCATATTTTGCAGGGGTATAACCATCTCAAAAAAACTAGGGATAAAACATCTAAGAAAGTTTATTTTACCAAGAAAAGGCTGCATAGCATTTTTGGATGATGGAGGAGGAATATTGGCAATGGCTTGTGTTCTTTCAAGGTCTATCACCATTCCATTTTTAGACACTATAAAACCATGTTACTTTCCCTAATCAACAACAAAAATTGATTTCTTGGGATTTAAGGAAATGCCATACTTACGACAATGTTCCAATACACTCCTTAGGTGAGATAAATGATATTTTTTGTTCGTTGAAAAGATGGTTACATCATCCAAATAAACAACCACTTACTCTTTTTACAATCCCATGAAAAGAAATATCCATGGTCTTTTGAAAAGTGGCTTCGGTGTTAATCCATCCGAAGGTCATTTTACGACAAGTATAAGTGCTCCAAGGGGTCCAGAATGTAGTTTTAATTTGATTTGATGGAGACATTAGGACCTGGTTGTATCCTAAAAAACCATCCAATAAGTATAGTCTTTCAACACTAGATACCTGTTGTAGGATCTGTTCCATGGGTGGAACGAGATAATTATCTTTGTCATAGGCTCGATTTAATTTGTGAAAATTGACAAAAAGTCGTATTTCCCCATTATTCTTCCTTAATGGGACTAGATTGGACACCCATTGGGTATGTCAGATAGGAAAAATGATCCTAGTTGTTAACATCATGTTCAATTCTATTTTTACTGTGGGTCCTAATTTTGGGTGCATCTTCCATAGTTTCTGTTGAAACGGTTGGGCTTAAGGTTTCATGGGGATTACATGTTGTATTATGTTTGGATCAAACATTTTTAGATCCTCATAATTCTAAGAGAACACATCTTTAAATTATTTAAATAGTTTAATAAATTCTGAATTCTCTTGTTGTGTGCACCCTGTGCCAAAATTAATGTTCTGGGCTTGGTCATGTGTTCCTAAATTTATAGTTTCATATTGCAGCGAGGAACTATTCGTTTTTATAGTTAACCAACCCCTTAAATTTTTCGTGTAGATCATAAAACTTTTCCAATATAATGACAGATTTAGGTATCAAATTTACCATGTAAGATGAACTTTCAATTGATCTGGGATCAGGTATTACTGTAAAATCACAAATATTTTCGTCGTGAGTGTTTTCATTAATTACAACACCTTGGAAAGTGTCTTCCATATGAAAGAAGTTTATGATATGTCGATCATCATCAAACACCTACAAATTCGTGATGTTATCTGGAATTTACAGCCTGGATATCAATTCAAGAGAAATTGAATTACGAGAGAAACCTTCGACAAAAAATAATTTTGATGCTACATTTGCCAATAAATCTACTTTAGAATTGATAGATCTAGGAATAGAACTTATATTAAAAGGAAGAAATTTAATAATCAAGTTCCATACCTCATTCTGGTAGTTTTTAAGATGAGAAGATACACAATGAATGGTATTTTTTACCTGCTTAGCAAAAATTTAAGAATCACCGAATACAACTAAACATTGGACATCAAGTTCAATGGATTTCTTGAGTCCCTACAAGAGAGATTCATATTATCCTATATTATTTGTGAAATCAAATTCTGATATATAAGCAATGAATGTTTTGTTACCTTTAGGGTCTATCCATAGACAATTGACACCGACTCCTTCACGTGATTTAGACCCATCAAAGTACAAATACCAAATTTCATAATTCACATGGCTATCTATAATATTTAGAGAATGATTAGACATCATTACTTGAGTGCAGACTGATATTTTAGATTGCTGATTTAGTTCTGTAACATAAGATATTTCAGCTGCAAAATTCCCCAAAAAAGTGTTTATAACTTGATTTTCTAATGCATTCTCACTTGGAACAAAAGGTTTGACTGGCTCATTCAAATATATAACTATATATTTTAGATAACATTCCCTGTTTATCCTATGTTTATTAGGCTGGCCATTGAGTGGTAACCATAGGTGAGACCAATCTATAGAAAAATAACCATTAAGTTGTTGAGACCAATCCCTCCTTAGAAACATGCCATATAATTATGGAATATCCACTATCACTATATCAATGACCTGATGTACTTTCAGATTGGATGACAACCTAATCAAAACGTATTTAAGATCCCCAACCACCGTAACATTAGTTATATCAAGATGAATGATTTTGATATCTGATGGTTTGAGTTCAACATTGATTTTTTGACAAACTGACAGAGGCATCACATTTGACGAAGCCCTAAAGTCCACCATACAATTATGTACATTTATGCTAAAGATTTTGAGTGTTAATAGAAAAGGTGGCACATTGAACCTCTTACATGGTGTGGAAGAAGCATTCGAAGGCCGTTGATTTTTATTTGCTGCTCCCGAGGATATTTTATCAAGGTTTGCTATACTTTTTTCTGGAGCAACCTTATTCTTATTGTTATTTTCAGTTATACACTGTAACATTTTCTGCTAGATGTAAGGGAACTTTAGCAGCTCATAGATCGATATATTTTGTTTTAACCAACATCCTCTATAGGATTGTAGTCTAGATTAAAGAGAGAAAAACTGTTCGATGTTTCATTCTATTTATTTTGTTTTGATGTTTCATTTTTGTTTGCATCAGATGCATTTTTATTTTGATCTTTTCGCTGATCTTTAATACAAGTATTATAAGGATGTTGATTACTATGCATGGTTTCAAAGTTGGCTTGAAAAATGCTATCTGAAAGATGTCCTAAAGTTGGAGGATATGAATCTTCTTCATTGGGTGATCCCTCCTCATCATTTTGTTCCTCATTTTGTTGTTCGACTGTAACATCATAAGTATTATCAACTCCAACTAATAAGGCTTGTATATCATGGTGTAATCCTTCTAAACTCACACGTTCAACCAGAGGGGTTTTCTTATTGGGAGGATTCTGAGGGGGTGTTCTAAAAGGTGTTCGATAAATTCCTTTTCTTGAATATCCTTCTTCTATGGCTCTTTTCAGATATACAACCTGGTTGGATAAATTTTGAAAGGATTTTTGCAGGCTTTCCATATCTATGGGTTCCTAATATTTCTTATTGGAAGTGGTTTAGTAAGAATATCTATTATCTTCTTGGAAGAAGAAGTTTGTTCAGCTTCAAGATTTGTATTATATTTCAATCTAAGCATATCCTTTTCAATGAGAACAACTTCTTCAAAAGCCTCTAACAGAGTATTTTTTTTGGACCTTTTAACCCACATTTCTATAGTATGATGTAAAGCTTTATCATAATAAGCAATGATTAAATTTTCTATAGGCATAGAGTCTGCATGGATCTTATTTTTGAGCACAAGAAATATCGGGTTAAAATCTTTAACTTTTTCCTTGTGATTCATCTTCATACTAGATAGATTCATAACTAAGACTTTGGGGGATTTTTCATCTTCAAATTAAGAAAAAAAAAAGGTTTCAAATCTATCCCAAGAAATTATAGTTTGAGTTTGTTGTGCGAAGTACTATGTCGAGGAATTTCCCTCGAAGGTGTAAGGAAAAATCCCACACATGACATCTTCATGTTCTACATTTATAATCCTAACAACCAACATAAAGTTTTTTATATGATATTCAACTGACTGTTTGGAATCAGGGTCAAACTTAGGTAACCATTTTTCAGGATTCGTAGGTAAAGGTTGTTGTGGTCATGGTAGGACAACAACATCTTGGTCAATCCAAGGATTTGCATGATTATTTTGATTAGCCATCCAGGATGAAGTTTTTGAATTATTTGAAGTTTGAGATCGTTCAAAAGATGAACTTTCTTCGTTAAAGGATTCTCCTCTTGATGGAGGTGGAGAAGGGTCGAGTGGTGAAGGAGGTAGACCATATCCCCCAACACCTAGAATAATCATTTCAACGTGGGGTGATTGTGGTATCCCTATTGTTGGAAAATATTTAACAGACAACGCATGCTTGTATACTTGTCATTGATGGCAAGTACAACAGTGAAGATGGCATGAGTACAGAAAGTATGAAATAGATGGGCATTATGAGAAGACGCTGCACGGAGGATTATTAAGGTTTGGTCATAACAAATTCTATATGCTGTAATGCATCATCCAATTCAATTGTCAGGAGATCATGCTGGAGTTTCGAGCTGGAATGATGTCTCTAGAGG
>JASDQU010244090.1:53942-89638 GCA_032191745.1 Picea mariana | reverse complement strand
ATAGGGGCTTCAGCAGTGCAAGATATTAGATATTATTTCCGGGATTAACTGCGTAGTGTAAGTCATTAATCTATGACCCATATTCATGAGTATTAGTCTCAATTGACCAATAATTCTCATGATTTGAATAGTCCACTTAGCACTCATTGCATCGGGTGATGCTCACAGGGGTGAAGAAATGGGATTGACGCCAATGAAATGAATCGCATAGCATCAATCATCACTTCTGAGGCTTACACAGTTAAGCGTGCTTGAGCCAGAGGCGTCTTGGGATGGGTGACCACCTGGGAAGTCCTGGTTACCGGGTGCAAGCCCCGAAAGTGATGATTGATGCTATGAGATTCATTTTGTTGGCTTCAATCCCATTTCTTCACCCCTATGAGCATCACCCGATGCAATGAGTGCTAAGTGGACTNTCAAATCATGAAAATTATTGGTCAGTTGAGACTAATACTCATGAATATGGGTCATAGATTAATGACTTACACTACGCAGTTAATCCCGAAAATAATATCTAACTTAATGGTTATTTTTCTACAGATTGGTCTCACCTATGGTTACCACTCAATGGCTAGCCTAATAAACTTAGGATCAACAGGGAATGTTATCTAAAATATACAGTTATATATTTGAATGACCCAACCGAACCTTTTGTTGCAAGTGAGAATGCATTAGAAAATCAAGGTATAAACACTTTTTTGGGGAATTTTCCAGCTGAAATATCTTCTATTACATACCTAAATCAACAATCTAAAATATCGGTCTGCACTCAAGTAATGACATCTAATCATTCTCTAAATATTATAGATAGCCATGTGAATGATGAAATTTGGTCTTTGTACTTTGATGGGTCTAAATCACATGAAGGAGTCGATGTCGGTTGTCTATGGATAGTCCCTAAAGGTAACAAAACATCCATTGCTTATATATTAGAATTCGATTGCACAAATAATATAGCAAGATATGAATCTCTCTTTTAGGGACTCAAGAAATCCATTGACCTTGACGTCCAATGTTTAGTTGTATTCGACAATTCTTAAATTTTGGCTAAGCAGGTAAAAAATACCATTCATTGTGTATCTTCTCATCTTAAAAACTACCAGAACGAGGTATGGAACTTGATTATTAAATTTCTTGCTTTTAATATAAGTTCTATTCCTAGATCTAGCAATTCTAAAGAAGATTTATTGGCAAATGTGGCATCAAAATTATTGTCTGTCGAAGGTTTCTCTTGTAATTCATTTTCTGTTGAATTGATATCCAAGCTGTAAATTCCTGATAACGTTCACTAATTGGTGGGTTTTTTACGATGATCAATAGATCATAAACTTATTGCATATGGAAGACACTTTCCAAGGTGTTGTAATTGATTAAAACACTCATGACGAAAATATTTGTGATTTTACGGTAATACATGATCCCAGATCAGCTGAAAGTTCATCTTACATGGTAAATTTGATCCCTAAATTTGTCATTATATTGGAAAAATTTTATGATCTACACGAAAAATTTAAGGGGTTGGTTAACTGTAAAAATGAATAGTTCCTCGATGCAATATGAAACTGTAAATTTAGGAACACATGACCAACCCTAGAACATTAATTTAGGCACAGGGTGCACACAACAAGAGAAGTCAAAATTTATTAAACTATATAAATAATTTAAAGATGTGTTCTCTTAGAATTATGAGGATCTAAAAATGTTTGATCCAAACATAATACAACATGTAATCCCCTTGAAACCTTAATCCCAGTCGTTTCAACAGAAACTAAGCAAGATTCACCCAAAATTAGAACCCACAGTCAAAACAGAATTGAACACGATGTTAACAGCTATGATCATTTTTCCTATCTGACATACCCAATGGGTGTCCAATCTAGTCCTGGTAAGGAAGAATAATGGGGAAATATGACTTTTTGTTGATTTCCGCAACTTAAACCGAGCCTATGACAAAGATAATTATTTCGTTCCGCCCATGGAACAAATCCTACAATAGGTATCTAGTGCTGAAAGAATATACTTATTGGATGGGTTTTTAGGATACAACCAAGTCCTAATGTCTCCATCAAATTAACTTAAAACTACATTTCTAACCCCTTGGGTCACTTATACTTGTCGTAAAATGCCTTTCGGATTGATTAACACCGAAGCCACTTTTCAAAAGACCATGGATATTTATTTTCATGGGATTATAAATGAGTCAGTGGTTGTTTATTTGGATGATGTAACCATCTTTTCAACAAACAAAAAATATCACTTATCTCACCTAAGGAGTGTATTGGAACATTGTCGTAAGTATGGCATTTCCTTAAATCCCAAGAAATAAATTTTTGTTGTTGATCAGGGAAAGTTACTTGGTTTTATAATGTCTAAAAATGTAATGATGATAGACCTTGAATGAACGCAATTCATCGCCAATCTTCCTCCTCCGTCATCCAAAAACTCTATGCAACCTTTTCTTGGTAAAATAAACTTTATTAGATGTATTATCCCTAGATTTTTTGAGATGGTTATACCCCTGCAAAATATGATCAAGAAGGAATTTTTTTTTAAATGGGGATCATAGGAGAACCAGGCCTTTCATGCCATCATCCAAACTATAACAGAAGCTTCATCCTTAATGAGTCTCGATTTTTCCAAATACATTACCCTCTACACTTTTGCATCAGATACATCATATGTTGAAGTACTTACCCAAAAAATAATGATAACAATGAAATCCCCATTTCGTTCATGAGTTACTCCTTTAAAGGGGCATAATTAAACTATCCAGTAGTGGATCAACAAGATTTTGTTGTGTTTAAAGAAGTAAAACACTT
This sequence comes from Picea mariana, assembly GCA_032191745.1. Classification (NCBI taxonomy): domain Eukaryota; kingdom Viridiplantae; phylum Streptophyta; class Pinopsida; order Pinales; family Pinaceae; genus Picea; species Picea mariana. The sequence continues at coordinate 86,819 of JASDQU010244090.1, read as the reverse complement.
TAGGCCTTATCTATTGAAATATAGAACTAAATTCATTGTACCATATCTTGCAGTAAGAAATATGTTGGTTCATTAAGAGCTTGGGGAGAAGAGGGTTCACTGGATGACCTCTCTTTAAGAATACGATCTCAAGATTAAACCAACCCAGATTGTTAGAGGTCGATATTTTTCAAATTATTGGTTGATTCAATCAATCCACCTAAAGATGACTTTGTTTTATTAAGTGAAACATTTCCCCATGAAAACCAAATCTTTTGTGCACAAACCATGCCTGATTCTCGGTATTCTAACATTAAATTTTATTTAATACATGGAACTACTCCAGAACATCTCGACCCAAAAAAGAGAAGGGCCTTAAGACTTAGATCTACTCCCTTTCAAATTTAATGATGTCCTTTTTAGAAAAAAAAATTGATGGAGTATTATTATGTTGCTTAGAAAAGGATGAATCTAAAAAAGTTCTAAGTGAATTACATTATGGAAATGCAGGAGGTCACTTTGGTGGTGAAAAAAATGCTCATAAAGTCCTCAGAGCTGGTTATTATTGGCCTACATTTTTTAGAGATGCTCATGATATGGCTTGAAAATGTGCTACATGCCAAAAGGTTGCTGGAAAAGTTAAGAAACATGTTTTCCCTTTGCAGCCAGTGACAGTTGATCAACCATTTCAGCAATGGGGCCTTGAGGTTATTGGGCCAATCAATCCTGTCTCTTCCCTCCAACATAAATACATCCTTATAGCAACAGATTACTTCACCAAGTGGTCTGAATCCATACCTCTAAGAGTATTCAACACTAATCAGGTGATTTCGTTCCTCGAAACTCATATCATTTCATGCTTCGAAATTCCAGAAACTTTGGTGTTTAACAATGCATCATATTTCTCCTTGATGAATTTGAATGTTTTTTGTGTGGAAAAAGGAATTAAATTGATATATTCTTCTAGCTATTACCCTCAAGGTAACAGACTAGTTGAATCAACCAATAAGAACTTAATTAAAATCCCTAAAAGAACAGTATCAGAAAATCATAAAAAATGGCATACCTCTTTGTTCTATGCACTATGGGATGATAAGGTTACACCCAAAAGAACCATTAGGAATTCCCCATTTTTTCTCGTATACGGAAGAGAAGTTATCCTGCCTCCCAATGTATTTCTATCATCATTGTAGTTATCTAAAAGGGTCCAAGAAGAATATTTCTCAACCTTAGAAAGTCTAATAAATGATTTTCTCAAATTAGAAGAAACTAGGACACAAGCTAAATGTAAAATGGATCAACACGAGCAAATGGTTAAACAATGGTTCGACGAAAGCTATTCCTATGATCAAAATTTCGATATAGGAGATCTAGTTCTTAGGTGGGACAAATCACATGAGGAAAAGGAGGAACATTCAAAATTCCATATTTTATGGCTAGGACCTTTTATAATCATTGAAAAACTAGGTAATATCTATTTTCATCTACAAACCTTAGAAGGACAACCAGACATTTTTCCGATGAATGTCCAGGTCCTAAACAAATACTTTGCTTGACCAAACTGAGATCGGACATTTTGTAAATATATGGTGTGTTGTGTGTTTTTGTTTTCTTTGATTACTTTGATTGAAATTTCTATTTTGACTGCTTTTCTGAACTATCATATTGTTGATCCAAGAGTAATTGTCGGAAGGAAGAATTATTTTCAAGACTTGTGTTTTTCAAGCTATCTGAAATATTTCAAAGAGGTCTTGATATTAAGATGAAACTCATTTAGTTGATTTACAAGTTGATTGCTACTTTTGTTATATCCTCAAATAGTATTTTCATAGAATTACACCTAGAGACACGTTTAACCTTTGATTATTACAATGATATTTATGTTGTCCGTATTATTAAGGAATCACTTTTAAGTCCTTCCCCATCCTCTAGATGATTTCCTAACCGAAATTTAAAATCTCTATACCATGATGAAACCTTCCAGTCTTGAAAGAAAATAAAAATCATGATCAGCAGTACACATGTCTTGTAATTAACCTCTAGTATTCCCCTGCTCTCTTCACTCAATTGTCATTAGAGATTCTCTAATTATCTTATTAAAGGGTGGAATAAGAGGGTTGAAAAGAACTTATATGTGGGAAATGTGTGAAAACTCGTCGGGGTATTGAACAGGCTCGCTGGAAGCAGTTAAATTCACACATGATACTAAGACAACTTTGTTGGGGTACTGAACAGGCCTGCTGGTAGCAAAGCAATGTTGGGTTGAGATGTAGTAGGTACATGATTATATTTAATGAAACACACCACAAAGGATAATAAATCAACTTTACATGGAAGCATACATTATGTGAACACAACTATTGGATGGGATTCAAGCATTTGAGTGGGTTAAATGGCATTCCTATCAAGGCTATGGACGCATGCTACCAGCAGTGGATCTATCAATGGCATTGAAGTCCTTTTCAAAAACATTGTGACACTTTGATTAAAATTTCCTTTTAGGTTACAATCGCATGTAAAACATTTTTTTTACTTTATAAATTATTGTAATCTTTTATCAACACTGAGATCATCCTAATATTGTACGTGTCTGAAAATGAACTTATTCAAGAAATCTTAAATTTTTCTCCAAGTCTTGTTCTTTTGCTTTCTGAGATGGAGACTTATCCGATCAGAGATAATTTCTTCATCTAGTGAGTCGCCATCTGTTGGTTTCCCAACTAGCATCATGTTCTACATTATCTTTTGAAATACAGAATTGTCTTTTACTTACTTCCCAGTTTGTGTATTCATCAGACTGACAGATCGTTTTTAAAATTGCGTTGTTTTAATGATAGTCGGTATCGTTTAAACTTTTCCCTATCACTTTAATGAGTATGTTTTTGTATGACGTAATGATTTTTTTCCTCTTTAATTTCATTACTGCAAAGCATGAAATTAAAGCATCTTTTCCTGCAAATCATTGGTCAAACTCTGTCAACAGTACCCCCTTGCTTGGATCAAAGATTATTTTTTTTTCCTCCCTAATCTTATCTACGGGAAGAAGGTATCAGTATTATGTTTTTTTTTAAGGTCAAGAAACTAAGTATAATTTATTTCCCTAGATCCAAACTTCCATTTAAAAGAAAATGTGTGAGATTGAATAAAATAAACCTCTTAACATATAATTAGGATCAATATTAGACTAAACCTTGTTGAAAACTGAGACAAACTAATTTTAAGGAAACATGTTCTTTGTAAAACCTATCCCTATCTAAAATATCAGCATATATTTTGATCATTTCAATCTTGTATTACACCATGCTCTTCAATGACACTCCCATACCTCAGCCCGACCTTTTGGTTGTCTGTGAAATCATTACTTTTACCATGTCATTGTCCTTGAATTCAAGTCAAAGGTTTGTGGCAGGCCATAAGGATTACATGAGTCTCTCTTTTTCGAACCCTTGTGTCCTCTATTTTATGGAAGGTAATCAAGATTTCAAGTGTTGGATCATTTTAGGACATCCTCAAATCCTTTGGTTTCGTTTGTGATCAGGTATGTCAGTACAAATTCCTCTATTACTTATGGGTTTAGTTTGATGTGTCCATAGTGTTTTTACCTTCACAAAAACTACATGTATGTTTTTTGGTTCACCTTAATTTCTAACACTTCCAAAAAGCTTATGGCCTCTATAATGAGAATAGAGCCAAACGGGCTACAAATATTACTAAATTATGATGACATGATTGATAGGCTCTCCAAGGTTGGTTGGTTAGGGTTTGTACAGTTGTTCAAGGGATTTAACAACGAAGTGGCCAGAGCATTTTCCAAACATTTTGATGGTAACAAGGTTAAGGTTGGCGATGTTCAATTGTATGTTGATGAGGAATTTATTGCTTGGGCCAAGGGTCTTCCTCAGTAAGGGGATAAGTGGTTCAAGAACATGAAAGTGAAAAATATCCCGTGGTAGTATCTACTGGCATCAAAACGTTCATGATACCACATTAAGGGTATGCTAATAAAACTCTTTCATAGAAGATGGCACAGTCTCCCATTGATAATTAAATAGGTTTTTACCTATGAAGGATGCTACGGCCTTTTTTTCTATTTCCACATTCGATTTATCATGACCTTTCAAGGGTTTCATTTAAACCTACCCTTTTATCTACATAGAAGTCTGCAAAAAATGTAAAATTTTACCAGCGGACGAGTCAAAACCATGAAACCATTCTATTTCATCATGGTCTCATGTGTACCTTAGTTGAATTTCATCTTACTAGAAGAGGGGAGAAATAGGAAACATTTCTACTAAGAAATCAATTATGACCCCGACATAATGACCTTATCGTCAATTTAACTCAAGCCGCTAAAGAATCCAATTCTCCTCAGATTTTTCCTCAGGAGGTTCATATTGAGATCCGACTCCATGACGATCCCATTATGTCTCTCAATGTCAAATAAGATATAATTCTTGTAGCATGGGTCACACAAAAGATAAAAGGGTGTGTTCCCAAAAGGTCTCTAGAAACAGTCCTTAGTCGGTTGAAGAACCAGTCATTGGGTTATGTTGATCAATAGGAACAACCCATGTGTCCAAATATTGATGAGAAACAAAAGTAACAGGGTAATAGAACCATATGATTCCAAGATATCTATGAGATCGATTTTAAGAACAAAAGGTTAGGTCACATTTTGTCCAAAATGATTCAAAATAAGCATAGACAAAGGGAGAGCCCAATTCGAACAATAACAGTAGAAGATCAAATTCTTCCAAAAATGCAAGTGAATATTGTGAAGCAAATATTCACATTGAATATGACCTTGTTTCAAATATGCCTCCCTTCCTTCAAAATTGTGAAGGGTTCTCGGGCATTCAGTTGGATTTAAAAGAAAAACTTGTTCAAGAAAAACCCTCGGATACAGACCGACAAAAGTAGATCCCAAATTTGGAACCTGAGTGTTGTTGTAACTCCTTAGCATGGGCTCAAAGGTATTATGTGGATGTCCCATATTTACAAATGCACCTCAACTAGGTAATGAGACAAAATAGGGAACTTGAAAGGGATAACCGTAAATTCAAGACTGAAACACAACAAAGCATGTCTTGGGCAAGTAAAAATCCCATAAACTCCAGAGATATTATCATTAAAATATCAACGAATGTCAATATCATGATTGGATCAGAAATTCACACATCCTTAGTTTCAAATGATTAATTTGGGTAATGTAATTTATAGCTTCATTTGTGTTGAATTTTTTTGTTTTAGCATTGGTTATTTTTTTATTATGATTATTTTTAGACCAGCTACAGAATCATTGATTCTATAGCTATTCTTAATTTAGTTTGATATGATTTCTAATTAAATTTTATTTTTATTTCAGGTGTCTAAATAAACAGAAGGATGTCATCTACGTTGTCTAGATATTGGAGATCGTGGGGTGTTTTGTTTTTTAATTAGTAATAGAATCTATTTCAAAATAGTCGGTGATATATTTTTGGTTGCCATGATAAACTTGTACAAGTTATTACAAACATTGTTATTATAAACTTAGATTAGTATTTGATATTCCAACCTCTCTATTTTTAAAATATTCACCTCTATCCTACGGATATGAGATTTAATCACCGTTATGTTTAAATACTCATTTTGTTTTGAAGGTAGGACATGGTGAAAATTATGGGACAATGGATCAGTGCTTATTTTGAAAGATATAGAATTATACGTTGCTTAAGGATTTTTCCCTGTGATTTAAATTATTTTTCTTTCATTATAATATATGTCGTTATGGTTCATATTCTTCTAGTGATTAATCATGGATTGATTTAAATTTAGCTTTAGTCTATTTTTTCATTGCATTGTTAATTGCTATCATTTATGTTTATGTTAATTATGTTCATTTTATAATAGTTCATTGTCCCAATTATTAAGATCCTTGTGATTGTATCATTTTGATGCAAGTCTTAAATTATATTGAGTTTATTATTATACTTTGAACATGCAATGAATTAATTGTTCAATTGAAATTCTTTTCTTCTTGACAAATGGTCTATTATATCTTCATAAAGGATCAGATTAAACAATTTTTCTTTCTGCATCATAAATGAAATTTTAATTGTCAGTTGAAGTGACTTTCTTTGGGCACTTTCATAATCTTGGTATTTCACAACCTTCTACCATAGATTTCTCTTAACAAATAGGTTGTTGGAGTAGCTTTATACAGGATGGCACAATCAAAAGTTCTCTTTAAATACTGGCCAGTAATAGGTTAGTGAGTTTCTTTTGTTGTTTTGATTTAGTTTTTTTTGTGAATGTAGATTAACATTTAAGCTTAAATGTTTTGCTCATTTAAGTTAAAACATTATCATTTACATTCATTTCTTTTTTCTTTTAGTTTCAAGATTAAAATTAGACTAGTAGTATGTTATAGTTCATAGTTTCCAATCTATTTTAATTTTGCCTGAGATTTGGTTCTCTTTTACAAACTTAGTTTACAAGGTTTCTTGTAAATCTTGTGCATGTTTATTTGTATATTTTGTATATAAAAAAGTGTGAATAGTAAATGTATATAGTAAGTCTTTATTAACAAATAATTAGTTATTTTATTTTCGTATTTTAGATTAGATCCCTTTATCGGACAACAGATCCATTAAACTTGTCAGGGTGAGTTACTTTAAATGGATTAGTTTAACTTTGACAACCTCGGACCAGACTCTCCCTTCAAGTTGACGAGCATTCACATATGCTTGTCAATAGAACCCTAACCTTATCATCAAATTTTACTCCTCCAGAACTTAATTGACTGGTGACTATGTTAAACTCATTTAAATGATCAGCAATAGACCCGCCTTTTGACATATTCATATTAAATAAAAACTTCATAATAAATAACTTGTTGGAGGTTGAGGGATTTTCATACATTTTATCCAATTCCTTCAACATATCTTCCATTGTATTTTCTTTTGAAATATTGAAAGCCATCGACGCTACTAGGAATTGTTGTATTGTTCCTAGTCCCTTTCTTTCAAGAACCTCCCATTCTTTCTCTTTCATAGTCACTGGATTATTTTCTTTTCTTCCCAACGGTAGAAAAATATTCTTTTGATATAGATAGTCCTCCTTTTTCATCTTTCATAGTTGGTATTTTTTCCAATAAACTATTTGACCCTAAACTATCCTTTTTCCTTCATCACTCCCACTCAAACTAGGAACCCTCATTTCCTTCGAGTTATCATCCAAATACTCCTTCAACTCTAATGCAATGTTTTAGGAATAGGAACACAGATCAATAAAAATAAAATAAATCAAAATGATTGTGGAAATAAAACAAAGGATAACACAATACAAGATAGAAAGAAATATGCATGGTTCACTCAATATGGGATACGTCATAGAGAAACAATCAGACCTTCCTTTATTCCATCAAAACAATGAAGGGATAACACCTTCAACACATCGACTACAATCGCCTCTTCACTTGATTACGGTCTCCTATCTTAGACACACAATTTTCTCTCTCACTTACACAACCTTTAAATAACCTTCATTACATATAATCCCATGGGAAAATACCATCGACTTGTAAACCATCGATGGTAAACCCATCATTGATTTTAGCACAATTCCCCCATAAAAGAGGGTTTTTTATAGGGAAAGAAAGCACCAACATAACTTCTACCATTTCATATGTGACCTAATAATGAATGATACATATTGACTATGAAATTAAAATATTTTACAAGGTATTTTCCAAAAAAAATTCCCTTTGGGGGTGCTACCCCTGATCCCCCACTAGGGGGCTCCAATATTTGTCACCACCCCCCATGGACCTTCTAGCGATAATAGTCGAGGGGGGGATCCCCCCCATCAAGAAATGGGATCCAAACATGGTTGAAATAAGACCTTTGAATCAGGAATATAATCAAGATCCACAACCAATAGCATGTTCCAACATTAGCATTTGATTCCAAAGATATATCTCCATTTTTTCTAATTTGGATGCCAAGCCTAAGGACCCATTTTCATTATTTGGTATCAATGGACTTCCCCTTTCTAACACCAACACCTTCATTCTAAGGGTTATTTCTGCGTGCCCTTGTACCTATTCACTTCCTTCATGGGTTATATTGAACTAAGATGAGAGATTCATCATTTCTCTTTGAATTAGTAGGATCTCATGTGCTCACATTTAGCTCATCATCATACCATTGAGATTCATACATATATACATGATCTAGCCTAAGATGTAGTTTCTGATATTTTATCAACATGGTCCCACCATTCTCATATCCCTAAGTTTGAATTTCACTTCAGTTGGCTCATTTTATATATTTGAAGCCCATTTCCTATTCAAAAGGGATTATTAGGTTGTTTACTTCCCCCTCTCCCAAGGGAGGGACAATTAGTTCCTATATACATAGATCAGTGGAAATTATGATGTAAACCAAGCACTTTTGATATGAAAATATGCATGTTGGACTATTTATATCATTTTGTTGTATTTTGGCCCTCTTTTCTAGCACCATATTCTATTTGAGACTTCATTTTTTCTCCTTTGATTCACCCCTTTATGTTGGGAACACCATTGTAATGATTATCATGAGTTATATCTACGAGTATGGGTATGCCTACCTTATCTCTATTGAGATCGTGTACACTAACCACTTCTAGAATTTCTTGTTGACGGGTTGTAACCTTCGACTTTTTCCATAGGTTGTTCTTATTACCATGGAACTCCTCTCTCACCTTGATCCTTGCATTTCTTGGTAAAATAAAAATATAATGTATTTCAGTCATACGATGTGTTCCTAACCTCATATATTATGGTGCATCTATTATAACCCAAACATTGTTCACCTAGACCAAAATGTTAGTTTTATTGAAATACACCACATATAGTATGGGTACCATGTAGTTTACCCATGTTTACATCATTTTACACCATTATGACTTAAAGAACCACATTTCCTAAGGTCATAAACCCTTTTTTGAGCATTTCCTCTTGAAATTATATAAAATCTAAAATAAAATAAAATGCAAAATCCCTAAAAGTAATGGTTAACTTTGATATGGTCAATAAATAGTATTTTATTATCATGACCATGTCAAGGATAACCATTATTTTTCTTATAAAATCAATAGGCCTCCACCATTTCTCATATCCATCACCCATCAAAAGTAGGTACATGATGTCATATTTCTGCTAGAAATCAACACCCATTGTGTTTGATAGAGATATCATGGAAACAACCATAGCCACTTTTAGCCATAAATATAGAATTCAAGCCACACACTTGGGAAGTAAAATAAACCTCCCATAGAGGAGGTCATTTGCGGTCATTTTCTTCAGGAATCACTTCCATAATTGTAAGTAACTTTGTTTTCCATTCTTTCATAAAATTCTCATTTTGGTTTTGTTTATTTTCTACACTTATTTATTTTCCTTGTGAAAGGCATAGGATTGAAGATGAAATATTTCATTTAAACCTAGGTTTTCTAGTTTTGTTTTCATTACTTTGTCTATATCTAGCACAACCACTATATTATGAGATTTTTATAAGCTTGTTGTAGATTTCCAACAACAATTATGGGACTTTATCTTGAATGTACCGAGTATTCCTAACCATTGAAATCATTGACACATGGTCTATTTAGTATGGAGGTACTAGAATGTCTGAAAACTTTGGTAAATTACTACATTTTTTATGGTCAAGTAGAACAACATTATATTCCCTTAAATGATCATTTGCAGTGCTAATATTGGGTCATTTTCAAAGTTTTCCATTTTGACATGGTAAAACATGATCATAAATCTATCCTAATATTATTTTGTGAAGGTTGATCACCTTGGATGTTCCTAGAGCATGGATATTTATAGAGTACTCTATAATGTGGACCTCATTTTGACATGGTAAAACATGATCATAAATCTATCCTAATATTATTTTGTGAAGGTTGATCACCTTGGATGTTCCTAGAGCATGGATATTTATAGAGTACTCTATAATGTGGACCTATTCTTTAGGTGAAAACCCTATAAGGAAAACAAATCATATGAAAACGATGTCCTTCGCATGGGGTTAATGGTATTTATCCTAGAAAGGTACTTGAGATCCCATTCATTGTATTAACATTGCAATGAACTTAAGATTATTTAATTATTCTTCTTCTCATACAAATGAATTCCCAATTTGCACCTTTGTCTCTACTTTCCTAATTTATTGTAGAGATTTGAGAGGCACCATTGAATACATTGAATACCTTCATACTAAATATATCCTTAGAAAATAACCCCAACGATAAATAACTTCAAACAATATCATTGCTGCATGATATGGATCCACTATTTTATTTTGTATACTTGTAATAAAATCTTCTTTCTCTAAATCTCATTTACTTGTGTTGTTTTAATGAAATGTTTCATGCTTTGTGTTCATTGAATCCATCAAGTAGATGTAGAAATTTGTATACTTAATTTTGTAAGTTATATATAGTGTTTTTTAATTTATAGAGTAAATAAGGTGTTTTTCTTATCATGTGTGCTCATTACTTGGACTTATTTCTCATCTTCTTACACATCCCCTCAAAGTTGGAAGATCCATCAAGAAGAGAAAGTCTACAATGATAGGTGTTTTATATGTACTAATTCCCCCAATTAAATTGTCAACCTAGGGTAAGTAAACTTAGAGTTGTGACACAGTATGAGCCAAGGAAGAAAGAAAAGCTAATGGAAAGATTGTCTAGATAAGGAGATAGTTTTTCCTAGGGATCAACATTCTTTTTAATTTACAATTATAATCTTTTAAAGAGATGACTTTTAAAATCTATTTAAACAACAAATTCTATGTAAAGAAACCTTCAATTAATGAGCTTCAAGTTATTCTATAACTATGAACTATTTGACCTAAGTATCCTTTAAACAATATAGGACTATGGATTGTTTAATCTATCTCTAAATAAGAAAATAAAAAGTAATATATTTCAAAGATATTTAATCTATTCAATATCTCTTTAAATAAGAAAACAACAAGTAATCTATTTCAGAATTATTTGATCTATCTTTCTCTGAGAAAGCAAGTAAATAAGTAAGAAATTAATCTATCAAAACTATCTTGACAAGTGAACTCTATTCTTAAAGTAAAAACTCACAACTATTTCTATCTCGCAAAGAATAAACATTAATCTACTCAGCTAAAAGCAAGAGTGTTGTGACAGTATTCACATGTGATGATTGTGTCTTCAGTGAAAAATGAAATCACGATGGCATCTAACTACCAATGATAATTCAAGTGGAATTAACTCAATGATAACTTCTACAAAGAAATGTAAAGTATGGATAAGGCACTCTATAGAAATGTTTTCCATCATAAAGAGTAATACTAAATATTTTTGGGATCCATATGATCTTTAGACATTGTGCAGAAAATATTCAACATCAATCATTCACTCTATCACACAACTGTTGGAAAGTACCCTATTCAAAATCACTAACTCAAGCAAAGATATAAACTCATAATTAACACTTAATTAATAATCCTAACTCAAATTCATAACTAAGATGACAATGAAAATACTTCATGCAAACCTACAAACTCTTTCCTAATGCTAATTAGAAATCATAACTCAAATTCATAACTGGGATTTCATTAAAAGTCATAACCTAAATTTAACTAAGCTATCATTAAAAATCATACTCAAACTCAACAAAGATGCTACTGGAAATCATAACTCAAAATCCATTTTTATCCTATCATATTGATGCTGAAATAAAAATTAGCAAATAAAACAAACCTATAGAGAATATTTGGAATTACAACTTGATAAATAAACATTATCTAAATTAGTACTCTACAGATTAATTTACAGCTAAGGATAAAAAGACATGACAGTGTCATTAGACAACTTCTACAACCTACAAACAAAATGTTAGGAGTTTAATCATTAACACACAACCATGGACATCCCTCTATGATATACACACAATTTAGAAAGTAATATACAAATAAGAGAAGATGTATAGGGAGGTGAATTAGAAAAATGATCTAAAATTAAAAGATACACACATCAATCAATTTAAAATTAAGAAATATACACATTAAATAAACAATTTCGAAATCTAAGAAGTATGAAAGGGCAACTATGCAAATGCAAATATATACTAGTATAAACAATCATCCAGACCACTGGTGGGCCCCCCATAAGGTTGTGGAAGCACTTCAATAGGAAAATGCAGTCACAAAGCTAACACAGTATTGGCATTAATCATAAAAACAGAGTATATAGAAAAATGTAGATAATGTCTGTGTAAATAATAAAATTTGTGTCTTTTTCATGTCATAGACAGTGGTATTTATAGATGATTACATATATTGAGAGGTCGACCACTAGAAGGATAGACTCTCTCTAAAAACAATAAGTTCATTAAATTTGTTTCAATAAAAGCATCTTCCTTAACAGTCTCATGTGCTCCATTTAACGGCCACTGCAACTACCCAATCCAATATGTGTCGAGCTTCATAGCTAGAGGGCACGAGGGGGCACAAAACCCATATCCTTGATTCATCCATCAAAGGCTACCAATGTGATAACCACCAACTCCTATGCTCTTTGAGTGCCGGATCGAGTGCCAGATGCAGTGTCGGATCAAGTGTTGAACGAAGTGTCATATGAGGGATTGGATGGAGGATCAGATCGTGATTCTGAACTGTTGCAAGAAAACCAGAACATTATATCTTCATTATCAATTAACTGAGATGAATTAATCATAAAACCATTGCAAAAATGATGATTATACATACCTTGTGCGATTCCATGGAAAATTGATGTATAGAGCTTGATAATACCTTTAAAATGGAAAAATGAGAGCATATAATATATATTGTCATATGAAAAAAGGATTTGGCCATTGAAAAAAATTATCAAAACACCAACCCAACATTACCCCCATGCCTAAGTATTTGCAGGTCCCTCTACAAACAAAAATGGATCACCTGACATAACTATACTCATGAAGGAGGGGTGGATTGGATTTAGAAGCTTCTCACTCTTGCCCTGGGGACTTTGTCTTAGGCCTTTTACGATGTTTCAATTGCACCTAGAGACTGTGATTGCTGGTGGTCATCTGATCAACCAACCGCTAAAGAGAATTCACTTTTTCTTGTAGTACAACATTGTCATGATGCAGATGCCTATCCATAGTTTTTCATTTTGCCAATTGTTGAAGCAACTGAGCATTTTCTTGTTGCAATTTCTCAATAACTAGGGTATGATCAGATGGCTCAAGAGAAGAAGGCTTGGATTCCTTGATGGATGTAGAAGGTATATCAAATTTAGAAGACGGTGTAGGCATCTGGGAGGAAGAAGTAACAGTGTTTTTGTGAGGGAGACTTGGTGTAATAGGTTTAGATTTGACCTCTTTATCAGTCTTAGACTCCTTTGTAGAAACTTCTCTGAGTCTTTTATGGGGGCTCTCATGATCAAAAGATCATTAGAAAGGATCTGAAGTGCTTGGAGGTTTGATATTGGGCTTTCCACTCATACTTCAGGTGCTTCTTCGAAAGGATTCCCCCTTAAATTGATTATATCATCTCCTCTTTGTAGGAACTGAAGGAAAATCTTGTTGAAATGCATCTTGTAGCTTCTTGGGTTGAGGATCAATAGGTGTTGAAGGGAATGGGGAATTATCAGTAGGATTTTTTATTTTCTTACCAGATGAGGCTGCAAGGGAATCAATAATTGTCTTAGCCTTTTTATAGACAGGGAGAGAGTTTGAGTTGGAAGGTTTGGATTTTTGGGAGGATAAGGTTTAGGTGGGGTGTCAGCCTCTAAATTGATTGATCTCTTTCTTTTCTTCACTATGAGATGGGGATTTGAGAATTGGTAGAGGAATTTGTCCCATGTCTTGCTTTGTTTTTTCAATTCAACTATAACAAGCAATTTAATAAGGCCATAGTGGAATAAGTTGTTATGAGGGTTGGCCAAAATTTTATGAACTTTGGAAGACATTTTCTCAAGGATTTTCAGGAAGTAGAAAGGAAAATTCAAGGTTTTATTGAATTGAAAATGGGCTAACAAACAAAAATGACAAGCTTTGAAAACATAGTACCTACCTTCACAAGTGACCTAGTAATTACGATCAGGGAGTTAATCAATTCATTCTTGATACATTCTTTTGAGTACCCTTTGGCTTCATAAACATTTTGAAATTTAGGCTTGAACACTCTGTTATAGCTTGGACGTGGCAATTGATGGTGTTTGAACCATTGATCCCCAACCCATGGAAATTTCATGGTTGAGGAAATAGATTCCTCACATACCAAGAAGGTGAGAGACCCTATGCTAGCAAGTATCCCATCAAACCCAATAGAGAATTGTAGTGAGACACCATCGTCATGGACATGCAAACTAGCTAAGAATGGTCCCCACCCTACACGAAGGAATATCTCTCTACACTCTGCGAATTTTGGAATGGCTAGAAGCTCGGCATAGGAGGATGGTTCATAGATGTTGGGCATGGTTACAATGTGGAGTATGAGCAAGAGAAAGAAATTGGGAAGAGGGTGAGTGCAACACAACAAATAGAGGATGAGCAAAATGGTAATTGGGGAAGAGTACCCAGTTTTTAATGCAATTGAGGTGGAAATGGGTGAATTCATGGGTGAATTCATCATACACGATCGCCATGTGTGACTATTATTGCGTTGTGTTTGAATTTTAAATTGTGTGTACTTTGGAGGCAAATGAAATCATGTGAGAACTAGATCAATGTCCAAGTCTTAGACTTGGACATTTGATCATTAAAAAGCATTAAAAAGTTTTAATTCGATTACCAACATAAATTTTGAACAATATACCATTCAATCCATCGAACTTACCATTGAAACAGGTGTAATTAATTCTAACGATCATTTCTTCATGGAATCGTGGTCATTTACAGTGTATACATACCTCACCCGATCCTCCATATGGAACTTCATTCGGTCTTCCAGATGGCAGTCCATCCGATCCTCCAGATAGAACTCCATATGGACCTCTTGTGTAAATGGAATTTATCCCCAACATAATGGATGTTCACCCATAGCACCTAGCTTGGAAAATTTCTAGCATTCATGGTGAACAAGAGCATGGAGCATGGATAGGATGAGTTTGAATAGGATTATCCATTGTTGATTTCCTTGTCATAGATCTGTAACAATATAAAACAATGTGTTCCTCTTTTCATAGGCGTGTAACACAGAACTGTAGTGAGCATGTAACAGTTTGTTATTGACCTATAATTGTCACAAGGGACTAGTTAAGCATTCTCCCATTATATAAAAACAAAAATGCACAGCATGCTTATAACACACATAGTGATGTCAGCAGTATAGAGTTTAGCAAAAAAAATGCTGATATAATAGCCCAAGATATTGTAAAAACAATATGATAGAATTTTTAACAGAGATTCTACTTCCTATTCTCATGGACTTTAATATAGATGGTAGTGTTCATCATTTTTCATCTCAAGAAACCCCTCCCCCACTCCTAACTATTGTGACATATCACAATCAAATATATAGGGAACCAGTCAATTCTCCCAATAGCCTAAGATTTACAGTTTTCCAAGTGTAGAGATAAATTTCACACATTAGTCTGAGTATACGGTTAAAATATGGCCCCACCTGTAGGACCTAACGTCCTACATATAGTTAAGAAGAGGTAGGTGAGAGAGTCTTAAGATTGTCTTAAAGTTAGTTCCCAATGGTGGAGTGATGGAGTTCATTTACCTTTTCTTAACCATGCATACTTCTTTTCAACTTTGCCTATCAGTAATGTTGTACATTAGGACAACTTTTAAGATTTAGGAATTTTATTTATTATTTATCAGATCATCACCCTCGCTAGGGAGAATGCCCTGCTGCCAACAAGCATATTCAATACTCTGACAGGTTTACCTAGTCATACCATAGGCCGGTACCCACTTCCAGCAGACCTGTTCAGTATCCTGACGGGTTAGTCTCTTACACCCTTTTACAGCAGAGATAGGTCTACCATCTTTTAATATTTTTGTATAAAGATTTATTTTTGCAAGAAGATGAGGAGGCAGCTCTGAAAATTTGTATTTAGGACTAGGATAGTATTTATGTTAGAGGATGACTCTTCTTTATTTATTCCTTATATATTGTCCCAATGTAAGGGATACTTAAGTGGACGTAGCCTATATAAAGATATGGTATGATCAAGTATTTTTGGTGTGTAGTGGATGGTACCATTGGAAAAAAACATAAAGGTATCTTCAGGCCCTACTCACTTTCTTCTTTCTTTTTTTTAAATATATTGATGTTTCCATGGCTAACCGCTAATCAGACCTTCTTGCTACTCTTTCATAAAGATATGTTGCTCACCCACTCAGGGTTCTTGGGGAAATTGTATGAGTAACCTCTAGGTTTGATAAGACAATGTGTCACTTCCTTATATCCTTTAGTGGTGGAGGTTATGAGAAACTACCATTCAAGATGCCTTGGGAGAAAGGTATATAGAAATCTTGTAAAAATGGATAATTTACAGCAAGCAATTTCTAAGCATAATAAAAAATCATTATTCAATTGATGCTTAAGTAGACAACAAAGTTCAAATATAGAAACATCTTTTTTCGAAGTAAAATACTTCCCTTTTTGTCTCCTTGAAGTTTTACAATCATGGCAAAATAAATACTTACAGAGATTTCTAAAAAATTTTATCATCAAAAACACTCTTTAAATTATTTACATATGTACAATCACAATTCGGAAAAAGTTTCAAGAACAAGGGGAGGGAGAAGAAACTTCCCCATCCACCAAGGTCAATGCCTTGTTGTTTGACTTGACCTGTAGAAAATCCTCTTTGGAAATGGGTCTGTGGTAAATTTTAAGTCGGTGTCCATTCACTACGAAAGAGTCTTGTTCATCATCAATTGTTTTTGTCTTAACAACCCCATTATCATACATGGTAAATACCTCATAAGGACCCAACCACCAGGTGGTAAGTTTTCATTTAAAAGTTTTGAATCGGGAATCAAACAAAAAATCCCAATCACCAGGTTGAAATGGTTTCTTCTTAATAAATTTGTCATGCCACTTGCTTCTCTAGTTTTGAACTAACATTGTTCATTGGATGGCATCTTGTCTAATCTCATCCAATTCGTTCAATTGTATGGATCATTATTTGTGTACCTTGTCTAGGTCTAATCCCAATTGTGCATCAATATGCAAAGTCCTTACTTGGAATTCAATTGGTAGAAGTACGTGTTTTCCATAAATTAGTTCGTATGGGGTATGCCCAACGGTGTTTCTCCAAGTGGTAAGATATGCCCACAAAGCCTCTATAAGTCTATCAACCCAATCCCTATGATGTAATTGGATAGTTTTGGTTAAGATAGTTTCCAAAACTTTGTTTGTTGACTTTACTTGACCATTATCTTGTGGGTGATATGAAGAAGACTTGCAGTGATTGATCCCATATTTATCTGTTAATTCCTTCATCAACTTAGAAGTGAATTATGTGCCCTGGTCAGTAAAAATTTCACGAGGAACACCAAAGAGAGTAAAGATGTCTTCATAAATGAATTCAACAACATATTTTTCGGTAGCCCTAAATAAGGCTTTTTCCTCTACCCACTCGGTGACATAATCTATACAAACCAAAATATAATTATTCTTACGAGACATGGGTGAAATTGGTCCTACAAAATCAAGAGCCCATTTCTCAAAAGGTTTTATCATCACTTGGGCATGTAAGGGAATTTCATCAGTTGACGTGGGTCTTCCTATCCTTTGATAATTATTGCAACTTCTCACATATTTGGAAGCATCCTTAAAAATGCTAGGCCAATCGTAACCTGAATGCAAAACCTTATATTTTGTATGTTTGTCGGAAAAATGGCCACCACATGGTCCATCATGACAACTTCGTAGGATTTTTGGTTTCTCATATTCTCGGACACATCTACGAATAATCAAGTCTAGTCCAGTATGAAAAACGTCATGGCCAACCCAGGAGTAGTTAGCACTTTGCGTGGTAATTCGGCACTTTTCATGAGGTGACAAATGAGTTGGTAACTTTCTAGTAGCCAAATAATTTTCCATGTCTGCAAACCATGGGGTATTTACGGAGAGGGAAAAGAGATGCTCATCTGGAAAAATATCATCAACAGGAATATTATCACCCTCATGATTTATGCGTGAAATAAAATAAGCTACTAAGTTCTCTTTTCAAGGTCGGTCAATGATGGTGGTATTGAACTCTTGTAATAATAGGATCCACCTAGTTACTCGGCCATTGGTAATGCGTTTATTCAAGAGAAATCTAATGGCAGAGTGATATGTATGTACAAATACCTTGTATCCTTTGATATAATGACAAAATTTATTGATGGCATGGAAAATTTCCAAGAATTATTTTTTGGGAGCTGTATACTTTAACTCGACAAAGGACAACTTATTACTCACAAAATAAATGGCATAGTATTGATGGTTCTCTTTCTGTCCTAATACTCCTCCTATTGAAATATAGGAGGCATCAATGGATATGTGAAATGGAAGGGATCAATTGGGTCCCCTAAGAACTAGTGCCACAGATAGTTTAGATTTTATATTTTCAAAGGCGGTTTGACACTGGTTAGTCCAAAGAAAATCAACATCTTTTGTAAGAAATCCAAACATGGGTGAAGCAATCTTTGTAAAATTCTCAATAAATCATGGGTATTATCTGGCATGTCCAAGAAATCTTCTTACCTTTTTTTGAGTCTTTGGAGGTGGAACTTTGACGATTACCTCAATCTTAGCAGGATCCACTTCAATCCCTTCAGATGAAATGTGATGTCCTAAGACTACGCCTTCAGTCAACAACATTTTATATTTTTAATGACTTAAGGTTAGATTCATTTCTTGACATCTTATAAGGACTTTCTTTAGATTATCTAGGGATTCCTGGTAAGTCTTTCCATATATTGTAAATTTGTCCATATAAACTTCCACACAATCATGAATAAGGTCAGAAAATATCAATATTTCTCATTGAAATGTGGCAGGAGAATTACACAAACCAAATGGTAATACCTTATAGCCATAGGTTCCCCAAACACAAGTGAAAGTAGTCTTGTCCTGATCCTCGGGTGCTATGAGAATTTTTTTGTATCCATTATATCCATCCAGGAAGTAAAAGTATCCCTTCTCTAACAAGGTATCCAAGACTTGGTCAATGAAGGGAAGAGAAAAATAATCCTTTAGAGTGGCCTTATTAAGTTCCTAGAAGTCGACACAAATTCACCATTCTCCGGTTACTTTCTTTGGAACCGCTACAAGCGAGGATACCCATTTACTATCAAAAATCGGATAAATAAAGTTGATATTCAATAGCTTCTATATTTCTTCTTTTACTATATCCTTGAGTGTCAGATTCATCCTTCTCTGGGGTTTCCTAATAGGTGTTACTTCTGCCTAGGTATATATTTGATGAATGCATGTGTTAGGGTGTATACCCTTCATATCAGTATATTCCCAGGAGAATGCCCTTGATTGTTCTTTAAGGACATTTACTAACTATTATTGTTGATCAGCATCTAGTCCAGAATATATATGTAGGAATTTCCCAGGACTAATCTCATAAGGCATGGTATAAGATATGGAAGATTCATCTATCTCAAAAATAAAAGATGTTGAAGACAAATTTGATGGGTCCAACTGTTCCTGAAATTCTTCACCAAACATGTACTTAAATTAGGGAAAAGATTGTGGAAAACCAACACACGTGATAGCAAAAATAAATTGATTTAGAACATTTTCTGTTGTTTTCTCCGGAAGTGCCCAGGAATGATCACTTGGAAATGTGATTTCTTCCTAGTTCTCATTCTCATATGGAAATTCAAGTCACCATATATTCTCCATAATAGGTTCAGTTGGTGGGTATATGGTAAGCTTATGTATAGAAAGTCGATTAGAAATGGTCATTTCACCTTCTCTACAACAAATAAATGCATTGACTGTGGCCAACCAAGGTCTTCCCAAGATAACGAGATTCTCTTTAGCATGATCTTTTGAATGAATGACAAGAAATTCTACTGGATATTCCCATGATGCTAAAGTAACTATGATATCATCCAATATTCCTTCAAATATAACTTTTGTCTTATCGGTTAATTACAAAATAATTGGGGTAGGTCTAAGGAGGGGTTTAAATGTAATTCCTCCAAGGTAGTAACAGTCATAACACTAATGGCTTCCCTTAGGTCTATGAGATTATTTTCGATGGGAACCTTATTAATGGTTATTGTTACTACGGGGTTCCCTGGGTTTGCATATTTTTTGACCCTAGGCTACTCTGATATGTATTCATAGAATTCTCCTATCAAATGTATTGTTGGAGGATCTTTCTATTTCCTACCTGGTTTCTTGATACACAATTATTTGACCACCTTATAGTAAATTGGAATGTCCTTTATGGCTTCTAATAGGGGAATTTTGACACAGATATTCTTTAATTCATTTAAAAAGTCAAATTCCAGTTGAATCGTTGGTTTCTCAATTGCTAATCTTTCTGGATGAGGAGGGGATTTTGTAATCTATGAAGATTCACTTTGGGGAAGATTATGTTCCTCGCCTTTAGGAATTATGACATCTTCCCACTTAGTGTCATCCGTGGGTTTTTCGGGAGTTTCATCTTCTTCTTATTCCCAAGTGACTACTAAAGGCCTTTGTCTATCCATAACGTTTCACGACCTTAGTTGAATCTCATGTAATGGAATAGGAGAAATAACATATGTCGGGAAGGTTTGCAACTCAACATTGTGAAGAGGTTGAGTTGGTTTGTTATTCAATTTGGGCATCAGTTGTGTTGGTAATAATGCCAGTCTTAGGGAGCTTGTATTCCAGTATTGTTGAGGTTGTTGTGGAATAGGAGGTAAAGGTGGGGGAACAAAACCTAGAAAAATTTGTTGGATTTTTGGTGTAAACTATGGGTAAGGATGAGTGGGCATAGGAACAACTGGTTCTTGAGTGTTTCCTTGGGTATGCCCTCTTATCCATCCTTGTAGCCAAGGGTGGTGTGAGGCATACTATGGAGATCAGTTTTGCCAATTTGGTGAGTTCCACTATTGTGGTTTTTGATAAGAAGGTGGAACTTGAGGTGGTAGATCATGGTATGTAGGCTGACTCCTAGGATGCCATGGCCTCCTAGGTGCATAAGAATATTTCTCAGGATCCCAACTTCTGTAAATGGCTAATAAACCAGGCAGTGATGGGAATTTTTCAGTTGGGTGTTCTTCAGTGCAAAATCCACAAACTAAAATGTTGTCTAATGGGCACTCCATTGAGGAATGCTTCCTCCTACACCTTGGACAAAATATGCACATTGTTTCATTCTCCTCCTCTTGTTTCTTCTTAATATTTAGGGTGTCCAACTGGGAACCTATTGTACTTAGGATATCATTTTTGAATTTCTCCAATAGGTTTCCTATCTCTACCCTTGTAATACCACCTGAGCAAACTTTTTTTAGGTTTCTACTATAAGGATCTCAAACACTCTCCCCATTTTTGGTTCTGCTCCTCGAGTATTTCTACACATTTCACAGATTTCAGTAAATCATTTGTGTGAGATGTCACATGATGCCATCAAGTTAAGTGTCTCTATATATTCTTCCAAAATTAATTTAAGGAAAAGATTCATGACTGCATCATCTAGAAGGTCATGGTATTTCTATTTTTGTGAGGTATAAGCAAACTGTTCCATGTAATCCTTGAGATTCTCATCCTCTAACTATTGAATTTAAAACTATCATTATGAGAATCCTTGGACTTGCAGTAGTCTTGGTATTTTTTAAGAAATATAGCTTTCATGTATTCCCAAGACCTAATACTGGACTCTCTTAACCCCATAAACCATCTTAGTTCAGAATCCTTGAGAGTGGCAGGAAAAAGTTTTTATTTATGGGCATCTTGCAAGTAGTTGTATCTTCTACACAAGATGTCAAACTAAAATAGCAAGGTATTCGGGTCTTCACTGCTTTTACCATAAAAGGTGGGTAGTCCAGAGAGTGGAATGTTCTTCATGTTGACATTCTGTGTGGTATCCAAAATTGGAAACCTAAAGGTAGTTTCTATTTGGTTTCGAACTTCTTCTCCCTCATCTTTTCTTACATGGTTGTGATCCTCCTGATCATCCATACTGATTTGATTCCCAAAGAGAGAATACTTGAATGGTTTTATCTTTGAAGATAAAAAAGTGTCCCAAGGTTATTTTCTAGGAAGTTTATCCCTTCGATGGGAAGATTTATCTACTGTTTGGATGTCCGGTACTTTACTCAAGCATGTTGAAACTATTGGTGCCAATTTTTTTGTTTCAACTTGTGATACAATTATATTGGTTGAACTTCCAAAGACAGCATTCACCTGTTCAAGGTTAATGATATCTACAAAGTTAGAGTCCCCTGATGGTGGTGAAAAGGAAAAGGTTGTGTTGGCTAGTTTTGATGAAGACCTAAGTGGTCTTGCCTTCTGTCCCACTATTGTTGATGTTTCAATTTTTTTCTCTATAGTGTCCCTAGTTTTGGTCTCTTCAGAGAATTATTTAGCTCTTTAAGTTGAGCTAACCCCTATTTTTTGGTATCATTCTGTGGATTTATGGGTGGAGTGTTCCTTCCTCCAAAAAGGTTAGAAGGAACCTTTATCGGAAGTTTTGGTTTGTTTTTGATGTAGCTTCCCTTTGGGTCCCTAGGTTTGTTCATGAAAGAAGTAAAAAATAAAAAATACCATTGGGTTTGGGGGAACCTGCTATAACAGATGCCCAGGTTCTTACTTCTCATCTTAAAGTTCCCATGCCACCAAACTAATGCTAATGTTAACAAATGATCTACTTCCTAACTATTTTCTACCTTAAGATAACTCCTTGGCAACAACACCAAAAATGATGGGTGTTCTATATGTACTAATTCCCCCAATTAAATTGTCAACCCGGGGTAAGTAAACTTAGAGTTTTGGTATAGTATGAGCCAAGGAAGAAAGAAAATCTAATTGAAAGATTGTCTAGCTAAGGAGATAGTTTTCCCTAGGGATCAACATTCTTTTTAATTTACAATTCTAATTTTTTAAAGAGATGACTTTTAAAATCTATTTAAACAGCAAATTCTATGTAAAGAAACCTTCAATTAATGAGATTCTAGTACTATGAACTATTTGGCCTAAGTAGCCTTTAAACGATATAGGACTATGGATTGTTTAATGTATCTCTAAATAAGAAAATAACAAGTAATCTATTTCAAAGCTATTTAATATATTCAATATCTCTTTAAATAAGCAAACAAAAAGTAATATATTTCAGAATTATTTGATCTATCTATCTCTGAGCAAGTAAGTAAACAAGTAAGCAATTAATCTATCAAAACTATTTTGACAAGTGAACTCTATTCTTAAAGTAAAAACTCACAACTATTTCTATCTCGCAAAGAATAAACATTAATCTACTTAGCTAAAAGCAAGAGTGTTGTGACAGTATTCAAATGTGATGATTGTGTCTTCGGTGGTGAATGACATCATGATGGCATATAACTACCAATGATAATTCAAGTAGAATTAACTCAATGCTAACTTCTATAGAGAAATGTAAAGTATGGATAAGGCAGTCTATAGAAATTTTTTCCATCATAAAGAGTAATATTAAATTTTTTTGGGATCCATATGATCTTTAGGCATTGTGTAGAAAAGATTCAACATCCATAATTCACTCTATCACACAATTGTTGGAAAGTACCCTGTTCAAAATCACTAACTCAAGCAAAGCTATAAACTCATAATTATGTTGGTATATTTATAGGAAGAGTGTGCTTGTCATTGATGTCAAGAACAACAACGACGATGGAATATTGGCAGCAATGATGGAAAATAGGAAAACAACGATGATAACATCAGGAATTGTTGTCTACAAGCTCAGGAGGATGAGCATAATACTGCCAGGAGTGTAGTAGAAAGTCCCTTGAGGTCCAAAGGATCGAAACCCTTTGAGAATCTGAACGAATTCAAAAGCTCAGAAGAGATAGAATATTTACCATTACATTGGCGAGAAAGCTTAGAAGGGACAACACTTTCCAGAAGTGTAAATGAGGTCCAAGAGATAGACTCGTAGGAGGAACAAAGGTCAAATCCTTTGACTACTTAAAAAATATTCTAAGTTAGAAGAAATTGTAATCTCAAGAGAAGGAGAAACAGTGGTCATCGGATCAAGCACTATGAAGATCTGGACCATTGGATCGAGGAAACTTTTGGGTCATCAGTCGGACAAGAGCAGAGAATCGGGAATCGGGAAATGAAATAAAGGAAGTGATAACTTTTGACATTGTGAAGTGAGAAGGAATCCTAGTCCTGCATTGAGGTAGGACACGTAGTGAGAGATTAGCCTTATGTTGATTCACAAATCGAGAAATCAGATATAGGAGAAGAGAAAAATTGTGAACTCTGAGTTCATGAAGGTGATCACAGCCATTGATCCAGGAAGGTCGTGGACCTTTGATCTGGCATGACAAACTTTAGATTTTGGGAGTTCGTACCTCAAAGAAAGGAAGTGCTCTAACTTATGACATCGCAATTCGTGAAGTCTTGAAGTAAGAAGAGGATATCTAGACCACCGTATCACTGAAGGTCTTGGACCATTGATCTGGCATGATGTACTTCATATT
Organism: Picea mariana; assembly: GCA_032191745.1. Classification (NCBI taxonomy): domain Eukaryota; kingdom Viridiplantae; phylum Streptophyta; class Pinopsida; order Pinales; family Pinaceae; genus Picea; species Picea mariana. Next base: position 62,179 of record JASDQU010244090.1, on the reverse strand, counting down.
TTGGGAGTTGGGAGAGTCGAGGTATCTCACAGTAGAATATATGAAGCATGAAGTTTCGAAGCACTTTCTTGATTAGCATGTGGTCACAGCCAGTACTCACATCAGAGGAGAATAGGGGAAGGAGCTAGCGTTGCTAGGATCTACCTCAGAGTTTCAAGAGTTGGGAGATTCAAGGTGACTCGCAGTAGAATATTTGATGCATGAAGTCACAAAGCACCTTTTGGATAAGCGTCTAATCATAGTGCATGGTCATGTGAAAGGAAGGGTCTTAGCCAAAAAATCTAGCGCCCACTGTGTAGTTTTCTCAGGAAGGGAAAAGCCACCAAAGGGATGAGCGTGCGGAGGTTCTCTCTGTAACTACCAGAACAGATTGATAGTATCTGCCAAAGAATTCAAAGAGATTTAGGGTGACCGCCAGAGGAGCTGAAGAGTCTCGAGATAACTGCCAGTGGAATGAAGACTCATCATAGAGACAATTGACAGATGGAAAAGTGTCGAAGATTGTAACTGCCAGATAGGACAAAGAGTTGTGTGCATGATCTGGCACAAGACTTGGCATGATAAATATATGCAGAACAAAGAAGAGAAGGGGTGTATTCAATTTTGATTCATGTGCATAGAAAAGAATGTTGAGGTGTGCATGCAGAGACAGCGCAAAAGAAAAAAAAGTGCAAGATGATGCGAGCAGGAATACATTGATGTAGGCAGAGCATAGCAGTATAGAAGAACAATGATGAGACCGGTAAGCCATTGAAAAATATTGTATCACTATAATAAATTTTTGTAACAAAATTTTATATCTCAAGGTGATAGGGAGGTAATAGGGAGGATTGTTGTCCTTCGAGTTTCAAGTGGGTGCTTGAACACAGGGAGTTGTAGCTTCCATCTGGTTGCAGCTAGAAAAACTAGGGTTGTAGGGTGGTGCAAGGGAGAACCATTGTTCTCTTTTATACATGTTGGTGCCTATGTGACTGGAAGTGTGTGCTTCCATCCAGTTGGTGTTGGAACACTCAAGGAGTTGGTGCTTCCTTCTAGTGGGTGCTAGAAAAACCAGAGAGTTGGTACTCTCAGCATGTTGCAGCTTGTAAAATAGAGGAGGTAGCCTCACAAAGAGTTGGTGCTCATAAGAATTATAATGTATAGAAAATAAAGACTACTTATCATATGAAGAAGAAGATGTTTTATCCCTTTATGGGTTTCCTCAGGAAAATCAATGTCTCTATGTATTCTGTGTGATTGATCAAATATTGTATATCTATGCATGTTAATTTATCATCAACACATTAAATAATAATCTNTCACCCCCCCCCCTCTCAGTTATTTTTTCAACAATTGTAATCAGAGCCAATGCCTTTGATCAAAGGTAGATCCATAAGCTTGATCATGACTAGTCATGAAGGAATTTCAACTAATAGAGTTCCTCTGTTTGATGGAACAAACTTTTCCTTCAGGAAAATAACGATGAGAACATATTTAATGTCCTTGGGTGCTGATGTTTGGGATGTCGTTGAAACTGGATATGTGAAGCCTGTAGTCTTGGTCTCAAAAGATTATAAGCTAGAGTTTAGCTTTAATACAAAATCAATGAATTCCATCCTCAATGGACTTGTAGAAGATGATTTTTTCAAATTCATGCACTATGATTCAACAAAAGTTATGTGGGACAAGCTGATAAGTAGTTATGAAATTAATGAAAAGGTGAAAGACGCAAAACTTCAGACTCACGGGCTGAAATTTGAGCATTTAAAGATGGATGAAGATGAAACTATCAGTAAGTACTTCTTAAGTATAGAAGAACTTGTCAACATTATGAAAGGTCTAGGTAAAACGATAGATGAATCTTTTCTAGTCCAGAAAATATTAAGATATCTTCTTGATAGATTTAACTCAAAGGTCTCTGCTATAGAGGAAATAACTGATATCAAAGAATTGACACTAGATCAACTTCTCGGAACCCTAACTTCTTATGAAAAGAGAATCACCAAAGGTAAATCCACTACAAGAGAGGCATCCTTTAAAGCAGAGAAAAACACAGAATCCGATATAGATGACATTGAAGAAAATTTTGTGAGAAGACTGACTAAAGGATCGGGCAAATACAAAGGTAAACTGCACTTCAAATGTTTCATTTGTGGTAAGATAGGTCATTTTTCATCTAAGTGTCCTCACAAAACAAAGGATCAGACATATGACGATAATGAAAATCATAAACACAAGAAGGTCTATAGAGAGAATAATTTTAAGAAGAAAAGCCTTTGTGTAAACAATGATGACAATCCTTCAGATGATGAAGATAGTGACTCTTCTATTGAAATTAAAATAAATGATGTCATTCTAATAGCCTTAGAATATCTAAACACTAAATATACAGGAAGTGAGTTCATTGATTGTGAAGAAGTAGTATATCTTGAAGGAGAACTTGTCAGTGCCATGGAAGAGATTGATAGACTTAGAGAAAATAAAAGAAAACAAAATAGTTATTGCATAGGTATGCAAAAACATGCAATGAACCATCTGAAGAAATTGCTATTTTGAAAGTTAAGTTAGAAGAATCTAAGAGGATTGAGGACATCCTCACACAACAATTAAAAGAAGCCAAAACAAAAGGTGAAAAATTGGAAGCTAAAGTAGTATCTGTCAGAAAAGATCTAGAGAAATTTCAAGCCTTATATCATCAAAATCTGACAAGTATTAAAGCCTCAGAAGGATTAGCCACCATTCTGAATCAGCAAAGGAATCCAAAGTTGAAAATTGGTTTGGGCTATGAAGAGGGATCAAGTAGTGTTCAACCAAGCAACAAAGAATCCATCAAGTTTGTCAAATCTACAACCATTGACAACAACAAACCTGCAGAAACAAAGGAAGATAATCAACTGCCAAGGAGGAGTGAAGAAAAAGGTACCAGAACTGAATCTTTAGAACAAAGAAATAATACACCCTCTACTCAAGGAAATCATCAGCATGGAATAAATCGACCTACTCAAAGAAGACAGGCGTTTGGCCACAAAGCTGTAAATTGTTCATTAAGATTTAGACATGAGAAATAAAGACACACAAGGAATAAATATTTTCCACAACAAAGAATGAGACAGCCAAGTAACAAACAAACACAGACTGAAAATCATGTGATGGTTGCAAAAAGTATGGAGATTAAATATAATTATCTTTATGATCCTTTATTCAATGAACTAGAATGTTACATTTGCCATAATTATGGACTTAAAGCTGCAGACTGTCGCCTAAAGAACTATAAGACAGTTTCAAATCACAGAGCTAAAAACATCAATGTTTGGAAGAAGAAATAAGATAACAAGTCTGGATTAGTGTTGGCAGCTCAAAGACAAAAGAACCCCTGGTATATTGACAGCGGATGCTCTAGTCATATGACAGGTGACAAAAGTAAGTTCCTATCACTCAAAGAAAGTAAATCAGGGAATGTGACCTTTGGAAATGATGCTCCAGGAAAGATCAGAAATAAATGTCTAGTAAGCTTAGGTAATGGAAGAGCCAAGGCTCAAGATGTATTATTTGTTGATAGATTAAATCATAATATTCTTAGTGTCAGTCAGGTGTGTGACAGAGGATGTGAAGTCACTTTCATTGCCAAAGGTTGTAAAATAAAAGCAGTGAACACGGGAGAGCTGATTGCAAAAGGGGTTAGAACTGAAAACAATGTCTATGTTCTGAAGGAAGATAAGGAGGAATGTCATTTAATCAAATTTGATGAAAGTTGGTTATGGCGCAGAAGGCTTGGAAACCTAAATTTTGATCATATTGTCAAGATGAATAATGAAGGTGCTATGAAAGATGTTCCAAGAATATCTAAGCCTCATAACTTTGTATGTGAATCCTATCAAATGGGGAAGTTGACTTGTGTTCAATTAAAATCAAAGAGTTTCACATATTCACAGAAACCACTTCAACTTATTCATATGGATCTGTGTGGACCATCCCGAAAGGAAGGAACTCGAGGAGAACGTTACTTTATGCTAGTCATTGATGACTTCTCCAGACTTACGTGGGTTGCCTTTCTAAGAGAAAAATCTGATGCATTTGAGAAGTTCAAAACATTTAAGGCATTAGCTGAGAATCAGACAAGAAGAAAGTTAAACGTAATTCAGTCAAATGAGGGAGGATAATTTATCTAAAGAGATTTCAAGGAATTCTGTGACAGACATGGAATTAAAAGAGAATATATTATTCCAGGTACTCCTCCTCAACAAAATGGAGTTGTAGAATGCCAAAATCGATCCGTTCAGCAGATGACAAAGGCTATGATGAGTGAAAGGGACATTTCTCAAACCTTCTAGGTTGAGGTTGTTCACACGGTTGTTCATATTCCAAACAAAGTGCTTCTAAGGTTGAACAGTGATAAAAATCCATATGAGTTGTGGTTTGGTCGACCTGCATCAATCAAGCACTTCAAAGTATTTGGAACTAAATGCTACATCAAAAATAATGTTGATCATCTGGGAAAATTTGATGGTAGAGATGATGAAGGTATGTTCTTAGGATATGCAATGAATAGTAAAGGATACAGATGCTTTAACAAAAGAATGCATAAATTAGTAGACTATATTGATGTTTGAATTGATGAAGAAGCTCTTGTAAAACATCAATAGAGAATAAGCACCAAGTCAGATGAAGAAGATGATGAGGATAATGAAAATGAAGAACAACAAATCTCAGATTCACAAGAAGATGATGAATCAGGTGGAGAAGAGACACCCAGACAAGAAGAGTCAAGACAACAATCAGCATCAAATCCTTCCTCCAGAATTACTCAAAAGAATCATCATGCAAGTATGATAATTGGTGAGAAAGACAAAGGTGTACAAACCAGGAGAAGGATAATCAAAGACATCGAGAAATCACATATAGCCTTCATATCCATGGTGGAACCCAAGAACTTTAATGAATCCAGTAAGGATGTAAATTGGTTAAAATCAATGAATGAGGAACTGGATCAAATTGAAAAGAATGATACTTGGGAACTTGTTCCTAGGCCAGCAAATAAAAATGTAATAGGATCCAAATGGGTCTACAAAAATAAGATGAATGAGCAAGGAAATATTGTAATAAATAAGGCTAGATTGGTCTGCAAAGGGTATGCTCAAATAATAGGACTAAATTTTGATGAAACATTTGTGCCCGTAGCAAGATTAGAAGCTATTAGAATGTTTATTTCCTATGCTTGTCATAAGAAGTTTAAAGTCTACCAAATGGATGTCAAGTCATCTTTTCTAAATGGATATCTAAAAGAAGAAGTATATATGGAACAACCAGAGGGTTTCCAACTGTCAGATAACCCTGACCTTGTCTGCAAGCTGAAGAAAGCCTTATATGGTTTGAAACAAGCCTCATATTGCAGATTGGATAAGTATCTTCAAGACAAAGGGTTCAAGAGAGGAATAGTTGACTGCACTCTATATATCAAAACAAAGGATAATGATTTGCTCATTGTGTTGGTCTATGTAGATGACATCATATTTGGAAGTAATAATGCTTCATTGGTACAATGGTTTGCTTCTGCCATGCAGTCTGAATTTGAAATGTCTACGATAGGGGAATTGTCATTTTTTGTTGGTCTGCAAATTACTCAGAGGTCTGAAGGAATATTTCTTTCTCATGAGAAATATATAAGAGAAATGTTGAAAAGGAATCAAATGGAAGATTCTACACCTATGATCACACCTATGGTCACTGGATGCAATTTAAGCAAGGATGATGACTCACATGATGTTGATCAGAGTTCATATAGGTCTATTATAGGCAACCTGTTGTACATCACAGCATCTCATCCAAACATAATGCATGTTGTTGGAATGGTAGGAAGGTATCAGTCTACACCTAAACAGAGTCATTTCCTAGTTGTCAAAAGAATATCCAGATACTTGAAAGGAACAATGAACTATGGCCTATGGTATACTAGGAATCGAAATTTTCAATTATCAGTCTATTCAGATGTTGATTGGGATAACTGCATGGATGAAAGGAAAAGCATGAGTGGAGGTGTATTCTTATTAGGAGATTCTCTTATAGCATGGTTGAGCAAGAAGCAAGGTTCCATTTCCTTATCAACTACAGAAGTTGAATACATTGCAGTTACCACTTGTTGTGCCCAATTATTGTGGATGATTCAGACACTTGCAGACTTGGAGGTCAAATATACTGCATCGATTAAAATTCATTGTGATAATACTAATGCAATTAGTGTGTCAAAGAATCTTGTATTTCACTCCAAGACCAAGAATATACCCATCAAGTATCACTTCTTGAGGGAAAAATTTATCAACATTGTTCCTTATTTGCATTATATTCCATCAAACGATTAGATTGTTGATATCTTCACTAAACCACTTGCAAAAGCTCAGTTTCAGTATCTACGCCAGAAGTTGGGCATGACCCTGTTATCAAGTTAAAATAGTCTATCTGATAGGGGGAGAGTCCTCAAAGTATATCTAATCAGGGGGAGAGTGCTTCAGGGGGAGAACAGAGTCACTCTTAGTTCTCTTTGACATTGATGTCAAAGGGGGAGAAAAAGGTGTGGTCTGCTACAGTTGGAGGTCTAGGAAGAATAATACAACCTTTTAGGATTGTCATCAATTCCACAGGGGGATATTGTTGGCATATTTATAGGAAGAGTGTGCTTGTCATTGATGGAAAGAACAACAACAACGATGGCATATTGGTAGTAATGATGGAAAATAGGAAAACAATGATGATAGCATCAAGAAATGTTGTCTACAAGCTTAGGAAGATGAGCACATGACTGTCAGGAGTGCAGTAGAAAGGCCCTTGAGGTCCAAAGAATCGAAACCCTTTGATAATATGAACAAAGTCAAAATCTCAGAAGAGATAGTGGATTTACCATTACATTGGTGAGAAAGACCAGAAGGGACAACGCTTTCCAGAAGTGTAGACGAGGTCCAAGAGATAGACTTGTAGGAGGAACAAAGGTCAAGTCCTTTGAATACTTAGAAAATATTCTAAGTCCGAATAAATTGTAAGCTCGGGAGGAGGAGCAATAGTGGTTGTCGGATCAATCAATGTGAAGACCTGGACCATTGGATCGAGGAAAGTCATGGGTCATCAATCAGACAAGAGTGAAGAATTGGGAATAGGGAAATGAAAGAAAGGAAGTGATAAATTCTAACATCTCAAAGTGTGAAGTCTCGAAGTGGTAAGGAATTATGGCCTTCCATTGAGGTAGGACACGTGGTGAGAGATCAACATTATGTTGATTTGCAAATTGGGAAATCAGATATAGGAGAAGAGAAAACTCGTGAAGTTTGAGTTCATGAAGGCGATCACAGTCATTGATCGAGGAAGGTTGTGGACCGTTGATCTGGCATGACAAAGTTTGGAGTTCAGTAGTTCGAACCTTGAGGAAAGGAAGTGCTCTAACTTTCGACATCGTGAGTCACAAATTCTTGAAGTACGAAGAGGATATCTCGACCGTCGGATCACTAAGGGTCTTGGACCGTTGATTTGGCACAATGTACTTCAGAGTTCAGGAGTTGGGAAAGTCGAGGTATCTCACAGAAGAATATCTAAAGCGTGAAGTTTCGAAGCCCTTTCTTGATTAGCATGTGGTCACAGCCAGTGGTCACATAAGAGGAGAATAGGGGAAGGAGCTAGCGTCACTAGGATCTACCTCAGAGTTTCGAGAGTTGAGAGATTTGAGGTGACTCGCAGTAGAATATCCAATGCGTGAAGTCATGAAGCGCCTTTCGGATAGGCATCTGATCACAGTTCATGGTCACGTGAAAGGAAAGGGCTTAGCCAAAAACGCTAGTGCCCACTATGTAGTTTTCTTAGGAAGGGAAAAGGCACCAAAGGGATGAGCATGCGGAGGTTCTCTTTGTAACTACCAGAATGGACTGATGGTATCTACCAGAGAATTCGAAGATATTCAAGGTGATCACCAGAGGAGCTGAAGAGTCTCGAGATAATTGTCAGTGGAATGAAGACTCATCATAGAGACAATTTGTAATGATCCCAAGCCATTATGCAAGGATCATCACTGTTTTGGTGTCTTTTTAAAACTTTTTCTGAGTGAGGTATCTCGACAAACACTTTGTTGATCTACCTTTTAGATGTGTTTATATGTGTGTATGCAGCAAATAACAGAAAGAGATAACCATGGAACATACCTCAACCATATGCAATAAGATAGACAAGCCAAAACATCTCAATTCTTCTTTATTCATAAAATAGAGAAACCTGCTACAATG
>JASDQU010244089.1:105963-117778 GCA_032191745.1 Picea mariana | reverse complement strand
CATATGTCATTGTTGTTAACTCTTCACATGTTGTATTTCCCTTATGCAATTTCATGCTTTCCTAGTTAGTGTTTCAATGCTTTCTTAGATTAGTTTGATTTTAGCAACATAGATTATATTAGATTAGTTCTACTTCAGTCCTGCACAAACAGTGCATGTGCTTCGTCAGTTTACGTACCTTGGGTTGACAATTAAATAGCTGGGAAAGTACTACAACATTATTATAACGACATATATTTTGCCTAACAAGAGGTTAGGGAAACTCCTTCCTTTGACCTTTCAGTCAGTGAAATGATGATCATTAGCCATGTGTCCTTCTTGGATCGACGATCCAGATTTTTCCTCGATCCAACAACTGAGATTATATCATTATTTCACATTTCACAAGTTGGAAGGATAGAGCACCTCGTGCCTTTGACCTTTCAGTCAATGAAATGGAAATCGCTCGCCATGTGTCCTCTAGATTCAACGATCAGGATCAATTCATGATCTCACATATCACGAGTTTGAGGGGTTAGAGAACCTCCCTCCTTTGACTTTCCAGTTAGAAAAATGATGATATGTGATGACGTGTCCTGCCTGAAGATGGATGGTCCTCCTTCTTTCGAGATTTTGTAAGCCCGCTTCTCCTTGCACTTTAAAGAATGTGCAGGTTCTTCTGGATCCAATGACGATTGGACCCCGCGATCAGATATAATACCTAGTATTTGTCCTCCATATGTACACTCCTCCTGTGTGGACTTATGATGTCTTCTGAGACTGTTTTCCATCACTGTTCTTTCCATCATTGTTCTTTCCATCAATGAAAATATCACTCCCAACTGTAAACCTACCAACAAACACGTCACCACCTGTCCAGTCAGCTGCCACGTTGGAATCCATACAACCTAGACACCCTGCCAAGTCAACATCCATGCAACCCAATCACCGTACCATGTCATATTTCATACAAACACTTTTCATCCGTACTGCCATGTGTTGTTCGTACACTACCACGTCTCAATTCCGTACTGGTCCAACTCAACCCCGAAACACCAAAAATGAGTGACACATGTCACCTCCTAGTGTTGTCATGTGTCCTTGCTGTTGTCATCATGATTTCATGTTGACATCACCTTTTGTACTACTAACATCAGTAGTACGACCTGTTGACTTTGACCAGTTTGAATTTTTGCATGTTTGGGAAATCAATCAAAACGCAATATCTTTCGCATACGACGTCAATTTGCGAAAACAAAATATGGATGAAATCAACACGTCGAGCTAGATGCAATGGAGTTGTCTTTGTCCGATTCTGAGAAATTTGATTTTTAGGCCTTCCTGGATCTATTTTGGATCATGCTTCCCCACTAAGACCTTTTGTTCCTCCAAAAGGGTATTAACTAGTCATCAAGTGTGGGATAGGCTACCCCACTTGTTCTTTATCTTTAAACTTTGTCCTTTGCACCTGTATCATCATAATCAATTAAAAAAAAACCATGACAATTGATAGCATATTGTTAGCCACTTGTACTCTTTCACATCTTACTGAAGCCACTACCATCCATGTTGAAAAAATTAGTAGAAATACCATTAGAAATATGTTTGCAAATGAGATAATATGTTTGAAGTACTTGCATGGCATTAGCTTATCTAGAAGCAAAATATGATTGAACTTCCATTCTACAACCATATCATGTTCATGCTTAAGATCAATTGTTTTATTTGGCACAATTACAGGTTTGTTGCTTGCATAAGTTGCATTCCTTAATTGTTCCATTGTTTGTAGAGATTGATTTTCTTTTAAGTGATGGGCATGTACAACATATTCATTGCTTTCATTAGTTAAGTGATATTGGTTATGTTCCTTGTATAATATTTCTTTGTGATCATACAGATAAGGGATGCCTAAGACCATTCCACATTCATTGAGTGGCACCACATCACACGTTACCTCATCCAAACACTTTGAGGAAATTGCAAAATTTAAAGTGCATTACTTTTTTATGTGCAATTTATGATTGTTTCTTATCCATTTAAGTGAGTAAGGTTTATGATGCATCTTAGTGTTCAATCCCAATTGTTTAACCACTTACTCTGAAATCAAGTTAGATTGAGATCCACTATCTATCAATGTATTGATATTGGTATGTTTCATTATCACCCTTATGTGAAACAACTTACTTCTAGAATCATATCTATCTCTAATTTTACCTATCAAATCAACTATTGTGATCTTAGTCTCATCACCTGAATCATATCCCAAGTCTGTTGGTCGTGTTGTTGTTGCAACTATTTGCCTCCCTTTTCTTTATTTGAACCATTTTGGTCTCTTCTCTGGGTGCAATTGCCAACAATGGTCATCATCATGCCCTTCTTTCTTGCAATGCTTGCAAGAGAGTTTCTCTTCCCTTCTTTTTGCTAGGTTTTCTTTCTTTCCATTCCCATTTCTTTTGTCCTCTTTCCTTGAAGACGATTCCCCTAATACACCAACTCTTGTTTTCCCTGCTTCAATGTATGTTGCTTGAATAGAAACATCATCAAGATTAGTAGGTCCAAACATAAATACAATGTTACGAATATGTGCAGGTAAGCCTCCTATATACTTCATAAGAGTTTCTTGCGTATGTAATGGAATGTTTAACATTAATGCCATCTTACGAAATTCATCTGTGTATTCTTGCAATGCTTGTCCCTTTCTTAGTTTAATACCTTTTCTTTCAATTAAATCCTTCTCTTTATAACCCAAAGGATAAAATTTCTTTCTAATTTCAAAAAGCAAAATCTTTCCATGATGGAAATACATTACCAACATGTTGTGTGCCATTTTGCAACTTACTCTGCCACTAGATGAGTGTTGTGCCTGCAAGATGAAATGATGCCAATTTGATTTGAGTTGTCTCATCCTTGATTTGTTGCACACTACAATAAAATTCCATCTGTCTGACCCAGTATCAGTCCTCTTAGCATTGAATTCACCATCATACATGGGAAATTCAAATTTCACATCAAGCTTAAGTAAAGATATATCATGTTTATGTTTGTGGGAATGTTTTCTTGTGGTGGATTTGGAACTTGTACTTGAAGAAGAAGAAGATGATGGAGAAGAAGGAGGTAAAGGAGGAGGTTTAGGAGGATCATCTCCTTCTTCACTTTTGTCTTGTTTAGAAGATTCCCCTTGGAAAGGCCTCTTCCGTTCCAAGTAATCCTCATATAAGACCTTTATCATCTTAGACATGGTGAATAAACTCTTTTGCAACTCTGTCCCATTCTGAGACATGCCTTCTTCCGATGCCATCTCCTCACTTTGAGAAGTCCTCTTTCTTGATCCAATCTCAAGATCCCCTTACACAATCTTGCCTTCACCACAACTCAAATTTTCTCCGAAAATAATGCAAACTCAAAAACCAACCGTCAACCTAATCTGATACCACTTGATCCAAAAATGATCTTTACAGAATTGGATAAGTTTTAACCATGATTTCATTTGCCAATTAGGAATTAATGAAAGAATAAGAAATTAATGAGATATTGTAACACCTATGTTTCCCCCACTTTGTAAATATAACTATATTGGCCAAGAGACTATGGAAAACTCGATATGTGTGAATGTTTGATTTGATGAACCTTTGTATAAAAGGTCAATGAATGTAATCTTTGTTATTAATAGAAAATGGGTAAGTGTTGCATAATTGTTGAAAGGGGCGTTTGCCAAGATAGACCATAGATGCTATGAAATAGATGGTGAGGGGAACCAGGAATGGTTGAGATAACCCCCACCAAACCAATACCTTGTTGGATTTAACTGCTTAGGACTAGAATAGTCCTCTAACCTAGGAATTAATCACCAATCAGGTTGGTAGGTGAGAAGACCTCCTCAATAGTTAATGAGGGATGGGGCAGAGCACACATCTGTAAGGATTTCAGACCTGACCATAGATTGAGGATTCGGGCCACATGCAATCTTGTTGAGGAAGGAAAGAAAAGAAGGCATGGTGGATAGAGGAGAGACTAAACTCTTGGGTTCAAGGGAGAACTGAAAAAAAAGCATGCTCTGGTCGCAGGGAGTGGCTAGCAAGGGTATATTACAAGTTGATAAATGAGGCTGATGAGTGACTGAGGAAGTACTCAAGCATACCTCCTTGCTTGGTATAGAGAAGACCCATTGCCAAGATCATGTGGGAGGAGGACAGTAACCTCTATCCCTAACTTTTGATGAGCCGAAAGGAAGAGTTCTCTCTCAGAGCATCATGGTCTAGCTCAGGGTGGCCAATGGTAAATCCCTTAGGAGTGACTGAGCCTATGGTTGGGTGGAAACATACACCCCTTTCAGTAGTCGCATCACGTCTTCTAGTTCTGATAAGTGTTTTCACACTTTGTGAATTGAAATAAAATAATGGGTGAATTCTTGTTTATATATATATATATATATATAGATATATATATATATATATAAATGGTTTTTGTTTTGAATTATATCAATCTATGTGTATGCATTTATCTTCTTGTGAACTTATGCTTCTGATTGATCTCCTATATGCCCGAACTTAGCCTTCGAGGTGTCTTGGGATGTAAACCTGTGGGAGGGCTGGGATATAAAGCATTGCATCAATCTGGCCTTGTTGGTCTCAAGAGGATATCTTCTTCAGACTCCTTGCTGTGCATCCAAGATATAATGCCCAAGTCCTTAAGAAATTTATGATGAAGATATTCATGTTTACCTCGCAAGAGTTTAGAAGGACCCATATGACCAACACTTAGGAACCCTATGCTAAGCCTAAGAAAACTAAGCCCTTCTAGATTTGGAACTTTAGAAGTCCAGGACTTTAGGGTATTGTCGACTCTACTAGTCATAAACTAGCTGAAGGTAACCGAGAATATCAGTTACCTGAAAAGTTGATCGACAATGGGTGGTTACTCTAGTGGGTAGAGGGGTCTGTCTCACTAACTAACTGATATCTAGCTCTTCATTTCAAAGTAACAAGAACCACTGATCAAGAACAATCAGAATTTCTCTCAGTCGTTAGATCTACACCCAGATGAATTTGGTGAAGTTCCACTTCGGGATAAGGGAGATGCTATAGCATCGAACTCCTCAAACGAAAAATTTATGAGGTAAGGAGAGCCATAGATCTGGGGAGATCGTATGAGCTCTGCATAACTGTCTGATCGATCAGAAGGAGGGACCCACATACATTACTTCAACGAAGTCCTACTTCAGAATAATGGAGTGGTAGCAAAGCCAAAACCCCTAAAGGCCAGAGCCGCAAAGTGACTAGGACAATAGATCTAGGGATCATTTGGGTTCTTTCCTAGTCATCGAAACTATGATAAGGTTAGACCGATGTTGACCACTTCGGGAGAAACAGGGGGAGACTCACCTCAATATCCCTGAAGGATGAAGTTATGAAGTAACATAGGCCGTAGATCTAGGGGTTACATGGAGGTTCCATAACCATAGGATCGAGGGATTGGGAAGGTGATCAGTCGAGAGAAGCGACATGCCAATTTCACCGAGGGTGGTGTGGACCCACTTGGATACAACATGTTCCACCCTAGGTATGGGCCATGCATCCTCTCTATCTCTTCACATGTCCCCTCTAGTAACTAACCATTCTGCCGATATGGAGGGATGTGTATTCAGGACCCACCGGTAAGTTCCATCGCATATAGTACACCACTCCGTGAGAGTGGACCCCTTCAGGAGTTTGGGACTTCAGGAATTCGAGTGTTTGGGACACAACCTTATGTGCAAGGTGAAAGGCTCGAAGGTCAAAGCCACGTGGAGGTATGTCAGGACTCCGAGAGTGTGAGGACTCCGGGCTCCGGAGGTAAAGTGCGAAAGAAGGAAAAGAGGCATTCAACACCGAAGTGTTGAATTCCTCTACAACCGGTATGTTAGAAAGAGATTGAGTTCACTGTTGGTTTAGTAGGAGGATTTGATTTAAGAGGGACAACGAAATCTGAATACCCATCCCTAGGAAAAGTACTTAGGGGTCGAGTGTGTTACAAATTGGTATCAGAGCATGGTTACAACACTTGGCATGCTTGGGCTCATGGACATGTCACTTAAAAACCATATTTAAAGGACTTTTAAGGGTGACAGCTTATCTTACTTCTTTCCTAAAAGAGTCTGGTAAAAATTTTACTGAAGAAAAGAATGAAACTTTCTACCGTGTGTGTATTTAAGAAATATGAACTGTGTGCTGTTCACGAAATAATAGACCATTGGATAACAGTAAGTGTTTTTTCATCACTAAAGAAGTCAGTAAATCATGGGAAAAATACAAGTATAAAGGATGGTGATGTGCCATGAAGTGGGGGATGACTCCCACAATAGAGACAAAGAATTTGATGGAAGGAGGGCAGTGGAAACCCCTCCAGATATGGATGAAACTGTAAGGAGACTCATTACCAAATTACAGATTTGCAAGTCCGACAACGAGAGATTAATAAAGGAGAAAGAAAAATAAACAAAAATTAATGCAGTCTTGCTATAGATCTTATCTGATATACAAAGGTAACTACAACATGGACCCACAATCAGTCATTTGGACCGACGACATATAGAGAGAAGTCAAAGTCCACCTGAGATACGAAAATGTGGTCTCATAAGTGGCCACACTAGGAGGAGTACCTTGAGGAAGGTCCAACCTGGAGGCAGGAGACACTCATCGGGAGAGTCCTCTAGAGAGGAAATTGGCAACTCCGAGGGATCTCCTAGTATAAAAACTAGCTCACATTCTCAAAGGAAAGGAAAGAAGTGAAATCATGCCAAAAGTCATGAGCCTAAAGAGTTCAAGAAAGAAAAACCACCGTCTTTTGATGGAGAGATTACGAAAGGGGAAGAGGAAGAAGCTTGGCTGTTTGGTTTAAAGAAGTACTTCAGAGTCCATGACTACTCTGAAAACTTGAAGGCTCAAATAGCCATCTTCAACCTGAATGGAAAGGCTTCCATTTGGTGGGAATTCCTTAGGAGAGTGAAAGGAATCCATGAGAAGGACTTCTCATGGAAACAGTTTGAGAAACACTTCAAGAATAAGTATCTGTCAGAGAAAAACTTTGATGGGAAGATTAAGGAGTTCTATGAACTCGGGCTGGGACAACTCACCATAAGGGAATATGTCAATAAATTCCTTGCATTGATGAGGTATGTACCCTACATAAAGGATTAAAAGGTAAAAGTGCAATGATTTATATGTGGGTTTCCTCAGTCCTACCATTATAGGATTGAGTTTGATGAGCCAAAGACCTTAGAAGATACTACCTGGAAGGCAAGGTATTGTTATGAACAATTTGGGAGTCAGACAGAACCTCGCGAGGACTGGAAGAAGATGAGTAGTTTGGGATTCAAGAAGAATGGGTTTAAATACTCAAGATTTAATAACTATGGGAAGGATTCTAGGATGAGCCTTCCTACTAGAAGTGTGTATTAGAAACATTTCCCATTCCAAAGTGGAAATAAACCTTTTGGAGAAACCCCAGGAAAGACTGATAAACAAAATAGAGAACCCTTGAAATGTTGGGGTTGTGGGGAAGAACATATGCTGAGGAATTGTCTACACAGAAAAAAGAACAGTAGGAGAGTCTACAACATCTAAGAAGCTACCACAGTCAATGATGTGGCTAGGAGAATGCCACTGATTTAGGCAACCTTGGATAATAAGAAAGACGACCACCAAGCTTCAGTGGTGTAGATGGAAGGTATGATCGCCAATGATGTAGTTTCTATTTTAATCGACCTTGGTTCTAATTTGAGTTATCTGCCCCCCCAGACTGTTGATAAGTGTAAAATGAAACCAGTTAGACATGTTAAGCCATGGTTGGTACAACTAGCCACTGGAACCAAAAGAAAAGTAGGAGAGGTCATACCAGCTTGCCAATTCATTATGGATGGATTGCCCACCCAATCAACCCTTAACATACTTCCCCTAGGATATTATGACCTATTGGTTGGTATGGACTGGTTAGCCACATATAAAACCAAGTTGGACTGTTACCATAAAACTTTGGAATGTGAAAATTAAGAAGGGAGAAAAATAACCCTCCAAGGGATTCAGAGGCTTGTCTGAGTGAGATGAATATTAACCCTTCAAATGAAAAAGTATTGTAGAAAGGGATGTCCTTTATATGAAATACAAGTGTTGGAATCTGTTGAAGATGAAAAACCAAACCTACAGGACCACCCCATATTAAGAGAGTATAAATACGTGTTTTCAGAAGAGGGAATGTGAAAATGAAGAAGGGAGAAAAATAACCCTCCAAGGGATTCCGAGGCTTGTCTGAGTGAGACGAATATTAACCCTTCAAATAAAAAAGTATTGTAGAAAGGGATGTCCTTTATATGAAATACAAGTGCTGGAATCTATTGAAGATGAAAAACCAAACCTATAGGACCACCCCATATTAAGAGAGTATAAATATGTGTTTTCAGAAGAGGTACCAGATCTACCTCCAAGAAGAGACATTGACTTCTCCATAGAAATTGTACAAGGAGTAGTGCCACTGTCAAGAATGCCCTATAGGATGAGTACAATAGAGCTAATTGAGCTCAAGCTACAACTAAAGGAGATTATGGACAAAGGCTACATACAACCCAACGTATCTCCATGTGGACCACCTGCCTTGTTTGTGAAGAATAAATATGACACACTCCGACTGTGCATAGACTATAGACAACTCAATAAGATAACCATAAAGAACATGTATCCCTTACCGAGAATCAATGACTTATTTAACCAATTAAGGGGTGCTTCCATTTTATGAAAGATTGAATTAAGGTATGGATACCATCGAGCCCAAATCAAGGATGAAGACATCCACAAAACAACCTCCAGGACAAGATATGGTCACTATGAATTTGTGGTGGTTCCATTTGGATCAACCAATTCCCCCACCACTTTTATGTGCTTGGTGAATAATGTAATCAACAAATTCATAAATATATTTTTATTGGTTTTCATTGATGGTATCCTAATCTACTCCAAGAACAGATAGAATCATGAAGAATATCTTAAATTAGTGCTTCAGGTACTAAGAGAGCATCGGCTCTATGCTAAGTTTAGCAAGTGTGACTTTTTCTAGAAGAAAGTCCATTACTTAGGCCATGCTATTTTTGAATAAAGAGTGGCAGTAGACTCTGACAAGAACAGATATATCATGGAATGGCCTACCCCAAAGGATGTATTTGATATCCTATCCTTTATGGGATTAGAAGGATACTATATACGTTTCATAAAAGGATTTTCCAAGATTGGTTGTCCAATCACTGCCTTTCAGAAAAAGAGGGTTGAATTCACTTGGAGATCAGAATGTCAAGAAATATTTCAAGAATTGAAATACCTTCTAACCCATGAATCTGTGCTGAAGATTGCAGACCCTGATAATAAATTCCTCATATGTACATATGCCTATAAGGAAGGACTCAAAGGAGTCCTAGGAGTCTTTATACAAGAAGGGCGTGTAATTTGCTACGAATCCATAAAATTGAATGAGCATGAAATCGATTATGTGACCCATGATATAGAGTTGGATGCCATAGTGAATACTTTAAACATTAGGAGGCATTACCTCATGGGTAGGAGATTTGTACTTATGACAGACCATTTTGGTTTGAGGCACTTGTTTGCTGAACCAAAACTCAATGCTAGAAAAGCTAGGTGGATACCTCACCTTAGTGAGTTTGATTTTGAAATCAAACATATCAAAGGAAAGCAAGACAAGCTGGTCAATGCCCTTAGCAGAAGTGTGAAAATGATTCACCTTGTAGAAGTAAGCACCTATGAAATGGATATCAGGGAGAGAGTCATGAATCAACAAGAAACATATGCATTTTTCAAGACCGTGACATCATACCTAAAGCAAGAGCACACAAGGATAAACTATGAAGGCTATAAGATACTTGGTGAAGGTCCCTCGACCTACAAAAATAGATTGTATATTCCAAGTTGTGATGACTTGAAGAGGTTCATAATGGATGAACTACACAAGGGACCATATACTATTCATCCAGGTTATCAAAAAATTATCATGGCCACTAGGAAACAATTCTATTAGCCTGGATTGAAAAATAACATCGCTGACTATCTAGCTAAGTGTCTAGAATTCCAGCAAGTTAAGGAAGAACACAAACACCCAGCAGGGTTGTTACAACCTCTACCAATTCCATATTGGAAATGGGAAACCATCTCCATGGATTTAATCATCGGGTTACCAAAATCAGCCAAGCAAAATGATGTCATCATGGTAGTGGTGGAAAAATTGAGAAAGTATTCTCACTTTGTTCCTATCAAGTCAACTTGAAAGGAAATAGATATTTCCAACATCTTCATGAAGGATATATTCAGAGTGCATGGCATGCCTATGTAGATTATATCTGACAAAGACAAAAAATTTACTTCAAGCTTTTGGAAATCCTTAATCGTTGGTTTTGAGACTAAATTGTTGTTTAGCACAACCTATCACCCTCAAAATGATCCATAGACAGAAAGAGTGAACCAAATATTAGAAGATATGCTAAGGATGCATGTAATGCATCAACCTAAGAAGTGGGAAGACTACCCCCAATTGGTAGAGTTTTCCTACAACAACAGTTATCAAGAGTCATTGAAGATGAGCCCCTTTGAAGCCCTCTATGGTAGACAATGAAATATTCCAATCAGATGGAGTAATCCAGTGGATAGAATTACAATCAAACCTGACATGCTGAAAGAAATGGAACACCAAATGATTCAAATAAAGAAAAAATTGAAAATTGCTCAGGATAGACATAAGAGTTACGCTGACAAAAAGCCAGAGATTTGAAGACATGACACCATGTATATCTCAAAGTTAGGCCCATGAAGAGTTCCTTGATAATGGGAGCTTATGCCAAGATGGCACCCAGATATTGATGACCCTTTGAAATCTTGGATAGAGTGGGACTTATAGCCTATAGGCTAGCACTCCCTCCCACAATGAAGGCACATAATGTTTTCCATGTTTCATTATTGAAGAAATATGTACATGATTCTAATAACATAATTGACTAGTCTGTGATCTGGGTGGAGCCAGAGGGAGAATCCCTACCAAAACCTCAATGCATACTAGAGAGGAAGGAAACCTCACTTGGGAACTGAACCATTGCACATGTCAAGGTGAAGTGGAAACACTTTGGTTGAGATGAGGCTACATGGGAAATGGAGGATGGCATGAGACATGCATATCCATTTTTGTTTACGTCTGTGTATATAGAGAACATTAACAGACAAAACATCGAGGACGATGTTCCTTTAAGGGGGAGGGGATTGTAACACCCCTGTTTCCCCCAGCTTGTAAATATAACTATACTGGCCAAGAGACTAGGAAAACTCGATATGTGTGAGTGTTTGATTTAATGAAACTTTGTATAAAAGGTTAATGAATGTAATATCTGTTATTAATAGAAAATGGATAAGAGTTGCATAACTATTGAAAGGGGGGTTTTCCAAGATAGACCATAGATGCTATGAAAGAGATGGTGAGGGTAACCAGGAATGGTTGAGACCACCAAACTAGTGCCTTGTTGGGTTTAATTTCTCAGGACCATAATAGTCCTCTGACTCAGGAATGAATCACCAGTCAGGTTGGTAGGTGAGAAGACCTCCTCAAGAGTTAATGAGGGATGGGGAAAAACACCCATCTGTAAGGATTTTAGACCTGACCACAGACTGGGGATTTCAACCACACAAAATTTTATTTTGGAAGGAAAGAACGGAAGGTGTTGTGGATAGAGGAGAGACTAAGCTCTCGGGTTCGAGGGAGAACTGAAAAACATGCATGTTATGGTCAGAAGGAGTGGTTAGCAGGGTTATATTAC
>JASDQU010244089.1:28736-50719 GCA_032191745.1 Picea mariana | reverse complement strand
TGATGCCTCAGACACTTCTCTAGGAGGAGTGCTCGGACAGAAAGAAAACCAACAAAATTATGCTATTTACTTTACTAGCAAAAACCTTACTCCTCCTTAATCGAACTACACTGTGACAAAGAAGGAATTTTTGGCCGTAGTTCATGGCATCAATAAGTTTCAGCATTACATCACTGGGTATGAAGTTTTTGTACATATCGACCATTTTGATATTAGATTTTTGATGAACAAACTWGTTGCGACTAGAAGGATCACATGATGGMTTTTGTTACTTCAAGAATTKAACATCACTATAGTTGATTGGCCAGGAAAAGAAAATTTAGTTGTGGATTTTCTTTCTCGAATTCCTCAAGTCAGTAATGACATTCTAGTGAATGATAATTTCCCTGACGAACATCTATTTACAGTAACTATTAAGACCCCATGGTTTGCAAATACGACAAACTATTTAGCTACAGGGAGATTGCCAGCTCATTTTTCATCACCACAAAAGAAAAGAATTGTCCAACAGAGTGCTTATTAATCCTGGGTAGGCAATGATATTTTCTATACAAGTCCTGATATGATCATTAGGAGATGTGGTCGGGAAGATGAGGTTCCCAATATCCTTTAGGCCTATCATGATGGGCCATGTGGAGGAGACTTCTCTGATAAGAGAAGGACATATAAAGTCTTACAATCGGGATATTATTGGCCGCCACTATTTAAGGATGCAACAAAATATGTAAGAAGTTGAGATAGTTGTCAGAGGATGGGGAAGCCTACCGTAGCAGATGAGATGCCTTTATGACCTCAGGTTGTGATTGAACCATTTGATAAATGGGCACTTGATTTTGTAGGACCGATTTCCCCAATGTCTAGAAAGAAGAAGTACATCTTGGTTTGTACAAATTTTGTGACCAAGTGGGTAGAGGCAAAATCCTTATATCGAGCAACTGAGAAATCAGTGGTGGAATTTATTTATGAAGATATATTTACCCGCTTTGGTGTTCCATGAGAGATTGTTACTGATCAAGGTGCTCAATTCACCTCTAAACTAACGAAGGAGCTCATAGATAAATATGGGATAAAACACTGTAAGTCTTCCCCATAACATCCACAAGCCAGTGGGCAAGTGGAATCCACAAATAACGTTTTAGAAGCTATTCTGACCAAGCCAATACATTTACACCATAAAGATTGGGCGGATAGACTTCCAAAGGCTTTGTGGGCATACAGGACTGCGTGGCGAAATACCACTGGTCATACCCCTTATGAATTTGTATATGGCAAGAAAATTCTCCTTCCCATAGAATTTCAGATTCATACCTTCCGCATAGTAGCAGAATTGGGTTTAAATTTTGATGAGGCACAGAAACAAAGAGTTATGCAATTAAATGAATTGGGAGAAATAAGGCAAGATGTTCTTCAAAGAACTATCCTCATACAAAATCAACATAGCAAATGGCATGATAAATACATTAAGAAGAAATACTTTCAACCAGGGGATTGGGCTTTGCTATTTGATTCCAAATATAAGACTTTTAAAGGAAAACTTACGACACGATGGCTAGGACCTTATGAAGTGGAATCTATTTTTTTTATAACGGATCTGTTAGAATCAATACCATAGATGATTCTCAAAATTCCTTTGTAGTAAATGGACATCGATTAAAATTATATCACAAACCCTTGTCTAGAGATGATTTTCTATGGGAAATGTCTAAACAACCAGAAATAAAGATAGTAGGAGAAGAGTCCTCTCCTCCTGCTAATCCTTGATCATTTTTTTTGTTCCAKAATTTTGTAAATAAAAAAAAAATTGAAAGAATTTGAAAATATAAAAAAWAAATAAATAAAAATTGTGAGTTTTTGGATATGTTGATATGTTGTTTTCAGTTTTACAGAATTTTTGAAGCAAGTACAGAATTGAATTTCATCACTTTTCGCAACAGGTAAGAAGGTAAGATTACTTTATTTTGCGAAAAAAAATTCATCAGTATATACCGTCTTGTTTTAAAATTAATAAATTTGAGCTTGTTTTCTCCCTTTGAATTACTCACTAAAGTATGAAAGGGGCATTTATCGGGTATATGATTATTCTTTACCAAGTCTAATAGATTATGATGGGAAAGAAACCCCCTTAGAGTTTTCTTTTAGCATTTTCTTAGACTCTCAAAACATGAGAAAGCAACGAGCATATACTAACTTGGACTCGTAAAATCCACAAGTAAGTAATTATTGTTTCACCAAATCATTTTCTGCAAATTTTATATTTTCACTCGCGTTGGATGATGTGGGATACATTAAGGTCCACCTTCCAACAAGTATCACTCCATCGACATCGATACCTTATCTGGAGTTGAGATTAGAGACTATTTAGTACCCTGGAATTTACATGCCTTAATGGCAGATTTCCTTGCTAACAACCATGGGGATACATTAATGTCTCTTGGTTGATATATCTTACAGGTGACTCGACATCAAGACCTTTATTCGTACCTGATAAGATTTACTATGGGTACCTTAAGGCCCATTGACATCAATGGTGGGTTCTCTCACATTGGTTAACGACATACCTTAAATGGCCGGTAATCCAATGATTTCTTTTTGTGTTTGACTTCAGAACATTTATTCACACAAATAAGAATTGTACCATGGGTTAAAGATTTGAAGCTATTGTAGAAAACATGATTTTGGTTGATTCCTTTTAGAAATAAAAATGAGACAGGTTCAGGGATAGACAACAGTTAGTTTGCCTCAAAAATAAGATTTTTTTTTTGTATTTCAGCAAGGTTCTGTTGCACTTGCCCATCTACAGTAGTTTCCAAGTACATAGTTTGAAGCTCGACAGATGGTTTGTTTTCTACCTTGTTCAAGATGTCTTCACTGCAGTTATTTTCAGTTCAGATTTCTTTGCAGATTTTTATTTATTCTCTTAGTACCAGTTAGTACCAGTCATAATTAATCAGTCCTAGGAAACGCAAATCAGTCACAATGGATATCAGAAACACAAATTCTAGTTACATCTTTAGCATTCTCCAGATTCAGAATTGGTTTCAGCAATTTCTGCAGTAAAAAAACATAGCATAATAGGGAGTAAGTAATCGAGCTCAAGTAAGTATAGTTTCATGTTAGTTTAATTTATTAAAATACATATTAATAACTTGAATTATGACTGCCTCGATACTCCATGTCATTTTTTTCCCATGTGTTAATTCATCATTTTCCTTTTTTATAATGAGTATACTCTACCTGGATTTGATACCGACTCATTTGAAATGATGTTTTAATGAAGAAGTATGACCGTTATCATTCCTTCACATGGGTCTGATCCTCACGACATTCAAAACGTCTTTCCATAATACCTTACATGGCCTATTTCATAAATAATGGTCTGCTCATATTTCAATGTTATCTCCTTACATTATAATGGTCTACTTTTCTGTTCATATCATCTACTTCCTTTTCCTACCTTTGAACCTTTCTTGTCATACTGAGTAGCATCATGGTGGCGAATCGTCACAAACTTGAGACTTATGCAGATTTGGAGGATCTTCCTGAGTATGTAGTCACTAAGCACATCTTTCAGAAGGTTGGTTGGGAGCCGTTCTTCAAGAAATTTGATGGGTATGATGATAAGATTACACTTCAATTCCCTCTACACTTTCATGGTCGACTGGCTAAAGTAGGTGAATTGGAATTTGACGTCACAGAGCAGTTCATTTTTAAAACAATATAGTTACCTAGTGCTGGTCAGTGATGGACGAAGGGATGACCAATAGACAAAAAGCTCTGCACACAGCTCCTGCAACCCCAGTATCGAAAATTGCAATGGTCAGAAGCCACCTTGAGGTCGTCGTTGGAACAGAAATGGGCTTAGCTGCTATCCATATTTTAATGCTACCTCACCTATGAAGGTCGGTACACGATTGTGTTCCCTTGTCATGCTTGACTCTTACTGCATTTTAAAGGTAACCATATTTTGAACATCCCTTATTTTCTGTTGAAAAGTTTTAAGAGGATGTCAAAATAAGTTCGCAAAGAAAAGGATTTTAGGGGTAGTCTATTTCATTTTGGTCTTGTAAAAATTCTGGTTAAGACCATATTATCCCACAAACATGAATCTTGGGATATGTTTGTTATAAAAACTCTAGCTTCTGAAAATTCTAAGCATAAAACCCCTGAGTCAATTGCTAAATAGAGGAAGTTGAGTTCTAAGAAGAAAGTTGTTAAAACCCTAGCAAAAGTCTGTCATGATTCTGAGTATACACCAGATTGTAATATTGAGGCCGATGATGGTAATTCTGTCTCCGAGAAGTCGTTTGATGCCCATAGTTCTGAAGGTTTGGAAACTAGCCATGAAAAAGTAGAAAATGTTGTCCATATAGATGTAAATATTGAAGCTCATATTTCTTCTTTGACTAATAAAAATGTTATTTATGTGGAAGAGCTTGAGAAATTCATCATCAGACCTAGAAGGAACCCTAAACATAAATGCACATTTTCAGATATGGATAACTCCGTGCCTAGTTATCCATTACAGAAAAGAATGAAGAGTATGACTGATCATGAGGATGCTCTAGAATCTTCTGAGATGACATGGAATCTCTCTCAATTGATTGGAATGGTTTGTAAAATCAACCAGCAAGAAAATTTGCTAGAGGAAATTGTGCAGGACAATCCAGTTGATACCCCTGTTCAAGAACCTGATGAGTTCACTCATGAATCCAACCCTCAAACACAACAAGGTTGTTGTGAGACATTCAAATCTTATTGTGAAATATATTCCAGTAGATCTTTGTGACCAATGGATGTCCAATTGAAAAATAAGAATAACAGGTTAAAAGAAAAGTAACATGAATATGACATACTGGATCGGCATATAAAAATAGAAAATGAACTTATGAAGCTCAGACAAGATCACTTCTTGGCAAAGATAGAGTGATTAAAATAGAGAAATATATCTCTTTTGCAAAAGAATAAGAGATTGTAGAGAATTGCCAGGAAGCACATTATCATTAATCGGGTTCTCAAAAAGGAAATCTGAAACATAAAGAAGCAAAAACAGAAGGGATTGCAAATGTTGGTTGCAGTTGCTGCAACACTCTGATGAATCCTAGTTTTTGTCCATTTTGTTGTCTGAAGACAGGCAAAGTCTTTAGCTTGGGGGAATGTTAGTCTCCAATTTTGACCATATTTTTGCCTATGTTATGTCATATATACCCCCATTCCATATCTAGTATCATTACTTTCTAGCCTTACCTTGATACATTTCACATCATTTTTCCCTAAATGGAGCTATTCAAGGTATTCATATGATTTAAGTTATTTTTAATGTATTTTAATACCTTAAACTGATATTGATACTAACATTGCATGAATTAGGTTCTTGTTTCCTTGAAGMAGATTAATCAGTACCAAGTACCGGCTTGCACTTAATGGAGATGTCAAATATTTGCAYGATATTGCCAGATTGGAATGCAAGTTCCAATTCATATGATTGATAAGTTATAGTTCAGATTTCAAATCTTCAATTAATATCGAGAGAACACAACGTGATGACTCAAAGAGGAATTATAGAACCAAATTTTACTATGTTTATCTATATTTCATAGTTCACGCTTCTTGACACTTCGTGTCATGAAGCTGTGAACTTAATTTTAGCAAACTTTGAGTTATTTTTGGATCTATTTTTGGATTCACAATTGTAGATGTAGGGAGGATCTACATAAACTTGGTTTCTCTCTATGTCAGGGGGAATCTATGAAGAAACCATGTTATGTGATATTGTTGATAATACAATTCCTTAACTGTGCATTATATTATCTTTTTTGTCAATGAATTGAGTTAATTTTCGAATTATGGAGCATGAGGAATGATATAGTTACGCATGAAGTGATTTGATTTAGTTATGGTTTCGTTTTAAAGTGATTGCACGTTTTGGTTGGGCCTACCAACAGGTTCAATTCACTTTCCCTTTCTCTATATTGTAGTTAGTTCGTTTCCAGTTTTAAAATCTGTGTGTTAATTTATTTTTAATTTGAAATTGTTTTGCTAATTTTTGACTTGAATCGCTTTTGTTTAGTTCGTTTTTAGTTTGGAATTATTTTGTTAGATCATTGAATATTGGAATTAGTTTTTTTCCATTCGTAGAATTTGATGAACAATCCATTTACTGATTTAACTCTTTTAATTTAGTTTAGATTTACTCTGTTTTCAAGTTTTAGTTTAATTATGATTTCAAGTTAGTTTAAACTCATATTTACTCTGTTTTTCGGGTAGTTCAATTGTGGTTTGGTTTGAGGAAGCTTCCAATATATGTAGGGTAAAGAAGGAAATTGATTAGTTTCAATTTTATTAAATTTATTTTGATTTAGAATAGAGATAGAGAAAGATTGGCTTAGAAGCAACGATTTAATTTGATTAAGTACTTAGAATAGATCATTAAAGATTGCTCTTCATAGGTTTCTATTGAGGATAATTTCCATTGATAGAATAGATTATTGTAGAGAATAGATTTGCACATTCATTGATAGAACATTTTCATTTTTTCAAAATTTAGATAGAATTTAAATTTCAAGATTAGACATAGCATAGTGATCTCAGTCGAAGAGGATTTTCTGTTTACATTGTTTCAGTTTCCTTTCATAGAAAGAGTTAGATTCAGATTTTTAGGATAAATTTAGACTCTGTTTGTTGAGATTTCACTTGATTAGAATTAGGATAAACTCTAGAATGATTCAATGGTAGTTTCTATCTAGTAAAACTTTTAGCATGTGACAAATTTTAGTTGTTGAATTAGTTTCTGTAGACTCTTTTTACACAGGTTGTTCCATTACATAGACTTAATTTGGAATTTGATTAAAGTAGAAGACAATAGAAAAATGATCATTACATTTATCATAGGATTAATGAGTTCTTAAATTCGATTTATTTCTTGGTGTTCATTTCGAGGTAATATAGAAAGTTACTTTTCAGCCATAGAAGTAATCGTTTTGATTTAATTTCAAATTCTTAGATCCATTGTGTTTCTTAGAGTAAATGAATGTAATTTTGAATTTAGTTTAGTTTTGATTTTTGGTTTGATTTTAGAATAGATTAATTGTAAATTTTCTAGTATTTAAAAATTGACTTTATTCCTGAAATTTAGCTAGTCATCGATAGAATTAGAATTAGTTTTCAGTTTGTCAAAGTTCTGATAAATAATTAGTTTTGCAATAGGAAAAGAATAGTCATGTATTTGTAATTTTGATTAGAAGTTTTCATTTTATAAGAAATTAGTTTAATTTGAAAGTTAGGATACTTTTATGATTTCCAGATAATTAAAATAGTGTGGAAATTGTAGATTGAATAGATTGATAAAGTAGGTGTAGCTTAATATCTATGAATATAAAGTAGTACSAATAGGTGAAAGTTGTTGGTAAATTAGAATTTCTTGGTGTTTAGATTAAATAGAATATTTTTAAATGTTCTTTCTTTTATAGTCAAGGTAGATGTTTTGATGATTAGGTGTTTAGTTAATGGTAGAATTGAAATAAATAGCATTGGATGATTTCTTTGAATTAGGAATAGAAGTACATTTAAATTTAATTAACTTAGAATTGTTTCCATTTCCTAGATTAATTAGACAAGATATGATCAGTTTTAAGATACTCATTAGAATTCAATTTATGAGAGTAAGTTTATGTTTTCTTTTTAGAATAACATTTAGGTAGAAATTAGAATCTTAACCACACATATTGTGTAGAAGCTCTAAGTTTACTTGCCCTGGTCTAACAATTTAGTGTTTTCAGGTAATTAAAATCATTAATATAAAAGCCTTGACATTAACTCACTAACCTCAAAATCTAATCTTTATTATTTATTAACTCAAGAATATAAGAGAGATCAAATTTGTTGTTAGACAATGTACATGATTATTGGTCATCAAATGTTGTGCAACATTTCATATGGGTGCCATAGCATATGTGAGAGGATGACTTGGATTAAGTAGACATGGGATCTAATGAAGATGCTAATATTGTTAAAATCCCTAAGTTTAATGTGGGATAGAAAGTTAGGAAGGAAGGAACTAATCAAGGTTATGGAGATGAATAAAGGAATTTGATTCCATTACCAAGAGACCTAAAATGAAGGTAATGCAAGTGTGTATGTATCAACATAATATGTTTAAGATACCAACACTCATTCACTATCTCAGTAGTTTTTTTTTCTCATTTGATGATGGGAGAAGTGTTCACCCAAAATGGTGGTCGACATGAAAAAGTTTTTTTTTTAGAAACCTACAGTCCTCGTTGCTATAGCGACAGAAATGTGTGGAAAATATAGCATTCTCGTCACAACAAATGATTATCATTTTGTTTTCCATAGATCTTTATCACTATATAGACGGATGTTTGTTACTATATATATGGATGTGTGTTTCCATATATATGAATGTTTGTCTCTATATAGACGAATGTTTGTAAAAAAAATAAAATTACTGCAACAAATGCTTATCATTTTTTTTTCCACATACTTATGTCGCTATATAGATGGATATTTGTCACTATATAGATGGATGTGTGTCTCTATATAGACATATATTTGTTTCTATATATAAGAAAGTTTGTAAAAAAATAATAAAAAAAATACTACAACAAATGCTTATCATTTGTGTGTTTCCACGTACTTACATCTCTATATAGATGATCGTTTTTCGCTATATAGACGTATGTTTGTAAAAAAAAACATTATTCAGGAACATAAACGAATGGCATGTGGCAAACAGTTTTCATGGATATTTCCACCGTGAGTTCTTCTTTGTTGATATAGCGACAAAAAATGATCAATGAAAAATAAAAACCGATTTCCTGGCAAGTGCAACAACTATGTGTCACAATACCAATGAAAAGGCGTGGAAAATTTGGTCAGATGTAGTAGTTATGGGAGATATGAAGGGGGATATGTATTCTTCAAATGTGAATAAAAAAAAAAATTGTTGGAAAATGAAGATTCCAACTGATACTGCAAGAAAGGAGGAGCTTGAGCCTTCCAGGTGTGCTACATATTTTGGGTTTGGAAACAAATATGATATATGCTAGAAAAATGAGTGATGAAGGAATGCACACTATATTTCATAAGGATGCTTGAAAAATGGTCAGGGAAATGATGGTATTAATGAAATGAGTTAGGATTGGAACCCTATACAAGTTTTTATGGAATGTCAACTTGACTAACTGCAACATAATTGCTAATTTGGAAAATTACTCAACTTCAACTTCGACTTGACTTATGTCATATTGAGTTGATACAAACTGACTTGATTTTTCTTCGTCGAGTTGACCTGACAATGTTATGGCACTAGAGAATGAGACATATTGCAAAAAAGGACTTTGAGCTATGTAAAACAAAGGTATGGTTGAATATTTTCCTAATTGTAATTTGTAATTTAATTTTTGTGAACATTGCATTTATGGAAAAAAAAATCAAGTTAGATTCCCATATGTAGCTATAAAGGAAAGAGGGATTCTAGAATTGATACATAGTGATGTGTTTGGGACTATACTGGTCCCTTCACTAGGAGGATCATTGTATTATATTTCCTTCATATATTATTTTTCCAAGAAGACATAGATATATTTCATGAGGAAGAAATAAGAGGTTTTTGAGAAATTCAAAGAGTTTAAATATCTTGTGGAAAACCAAACTGAAAAGAAGATCAAGGTTCTTATAACTAATAATGGAGGTGAATTATGTAAAAAGGACTTTGAGTTGTTTTGAAAGAAGTGCGACATAGCACAACAAAATACCACACCATATACCCCATAAGAAAAATGAGTTCCTAAAATAATGAACATGATGTTGATGGATAAGGAAACGAACATGCTCAACGGTGTCAGGCTTGCACAAGAATTCTAGGTAAAGGCAGTCAAAACTACATTTTTTTTGGTAAATAGGTATCCTTCAGTAGCGCTAATTGAATGGACTGTAGATGATGTATGGTTTTCTAAGAATCCTTCACTTACACATCTCAAACTCTTTTGTTTTGATACATTTTTTCATGTTCCCAAGGAGAAGAGGAGCACATTGGAAAATAATTTAGTCAAGTGTATTTTCATTAGCTACAAGGATTTATTGATAGGATAAAAGATATGGTATCTATTGTTGAGGAAAATAATGTATAGTCAAGATGTGGACTTTCAGGAATTCAAAGGAACTTCCAAGTATGCAGTGGCTTAAATAGAGAAAGAACTAGAGAAATTGGTGTTTGAACTGAGTAACGATGAACATGATTCATATAAGTCAACTGAATAATATGAAGAGGTGGAACAATAGAATCCTATTGTGAGGATGTTTTAACAAGTAAGGAAACTTGTTGAAATTTATAGTCCACCTAATTTATTTTCTGGATTTGTGTTATCTGCCATTGACAAGGAGACCAATTATTTCACTGACGAGCTACCTAATGGAAGAAAACATGTCGATAGCAAGTGGGTGTTCAAGAAAAATTTGAACAAAGTAGGTCATGTCAAGAAGTTCAATGCTTGACTGTAGAGAAAGGGTATTCCCAAGTCAAGGGAGTCGATTTCTGTAATATTTTTTCCCTATTTCAAAATTAACTTCCATTACAATATTGATGTCTCTAGTTGCAACATTTGATCTTTAAATAGAGAAAATGGATGTGATGATAATGTTATTACATGGGGACCTCGTAGAATAAATATACATGAAACACATTTAAGGATTTTCAATAAAGGGAAAAAATGATCTGTTGTACAAATTTAAGAGATCCCTCTATGGTCTAAGGAAATCACCAAGGATGTGGTACCGAATTTTTGACATGTACATCCTTACTTTGGGATTTTTGATAAGAAAGGATGATCACTATGTGTATTCCAAGGAAGAAGAAAGTCATTTCAAATATATATATTTGTATGTTTATTACCTGTTATTGGTTACAAACAAGATGGATAGAATAAAATAGGTGAAGATGCATCTATCCTCCAAATTCAACATGAAGGATCTCTGTGTAGTAAGCTTCATTATGGGAATCGAGATCAAGAGAGACCAAGAAGACGTAAATCTTTCGTTAATTAAAAGAAAATATATGGAAACCGTTTTGAAGAGTTTCGACATGTAGGATTGCAAACTAGTTAAGGTGCTAGTTCCTATGGGAGAAACTAACTATTGAACAATGTCCAAAGACACAAGAAGAAATAGAGGACATGCCACATGTTCCCTATGCTAGTGTTTTTGGAAGTCTAATGTATGTGATGGCTGGAAATCAACAAGATATTTCTCATGTAGTAGGAGTATTGAGAAGATACAATTCCACACCTAGAAAAGAGCATTGGATTGTTTTCAAGAGAGTGTTTAGGTATTTTCATTGCACAATAGAGTATGATATATTCTACCAAGAGAAGCCCAAAACTTACATGGAAGTATATGTACATGACTTTGTCGACATCAACTAGGTTTGGATGATTCAGAGGAACCGCAATATTGTTTATTGGAGGTTGACGTTTCGAGTCCATATCAGAACCCACCATCAAAACATCTAAGCATGGGTAAAGAAAAAACTAAAGAGCAGAGATATATAGTAAACCTATGGGGGGGAATCTAGAGTATTGAAGTCAACTTCTAAAAACTTAGAGTTTTTTATTAAAGGGATTTAGGGTTTTTTATATTAAATTATTAAATAATTTGTAAATTTTTTATTAATTTTAATGTATTATTTATAAAGTTTTATTAATGTTAATTTTAGAAGAAATTCTTAGATTTTTATAAAAGTGGTTAGGGTAAAATAGATTATTTTGATGTAATGGTTAATTTTATTCAAGTTTATTAATGATATCAATTGTGTTTGATTATTAGATTTATTTAATTGTATCAACGCAATATTTTAATGATGTAATGTTTAGAATAAATTTATTTTTATTTTTAATTATTAGTCTATTCCCATTTTCAATTATTTTATTTGTTTAGAGCAATATTAATTGTAGGATTGCCCGCATGGGTGTAGACGGATTGGCAAGTGCCGTGTAAATGGAAGGAAATTTGTAAATGAAGTCTCACGTTCGATTCTCACCCGGACTTACTCGTGCGTCATTCTTGCGGGCTGGGTGGTTGCACCTGGGGTTATAGTGGTAGCGGCTTGGGGATCGACCCCATGTAATAAAATGAATATTAATTGTAGGATTTTAAAGTTTAAGGGAGAAAGTTATTAATATTGAAACCAGAGTTCTAGGTTTTAGGTTTATTAATACCCAAAAGTTGTTTTAGGTTTATTAATATCAAAAAGTTGTTTTAGGTTTATTAGTTTTATTTAGTTGTATTAAGGTAATAGTTTAATGATGTAATATTAACAATAAATTTATTTTTATTTTTAATTTTTAGTTTTAATTATTATTCTATTGTCATTTTCAAATATCTTATTTGTTTAGAGAAATATTAATTGTAGGATTTAAATTTTAGAGGAGAAAGGCTATTAATATTCAAACCAAGGTTTTAGGTTTTAGGTTTATTAATATCGAAAATTTGTTTTTAGTTGAAAAAGAGGGACCTAGGTTTTAGGGTTTAAAGAGTAAATTATCTGGTGCATCTGTCTTGGATCAAAGGGATCCAATTTTCTCTGATTTCTAGGCCATTATCTATGTTCACGTTGTTAGGGTGTTTAAGGATTTCAATATCTTCTTTGATTATGCGTTTGAAGAAGTGATCTTCCTTGGCTAAAATTTTTGTGTCTTTTAGGCATATGTGGTGTTTGGAAGAAAAGGAGTGTCCGACTTAAGATGAGGTGTGCTTAAGTTTATTTTTTATTTCTTCTCCATGTTTCTTGATTTTGATCTGAAAGGAATGACCAGTTTCTCCTATGTAGCATTTACTACAGGAGCATTATATTTTGTAAACACCTTTAATTTCTTATGGTCGAGTTCATCTTTAATGAATTTCATTTTTTGTTTGATGGTTTATGAGAATCCCTCCATTTATAGGCTTTTGAGAGGCTCAACCACCTTGGGAATATTTGGAATTATTTGAGCATATGGCTACAAAAGTTGTGATATATCTGTCTTGGATCAAAGGGATCCAATTTTCTCTGATTTCTAGGCCATTATCTATGTTCAAGTTGTTAGGGTGTTTAAGGATTTCAATATCTTCTTTGATTATGCGTTTGAAGAAGTGATCTTCCTTGGCTAAAATTTTTGTGTCTTTTAGGCATATGTGGTGTTTGGAAGAAAAGGAGTGTCCGACTTAAGATGAGGTGTGCTTAAGTTTATTTTTTATTTCTTCTCCATGTTTCTTGATTTTGATCTGAAAGGAATGACCAGTTTCTCCTATGTAGCATTTACTACAGGAGCATTATATTTTGTAAACACCTTTAATTTCTTATGGTCGAGTTCATCTTTAATGAATTTCATTTTTTGTTTGATGGTTTATGAGGGTTTAAAATAGGTCTTAATATCTATSTTTCTCAGGACATTTKCAATCTACAGTCTTGAATTTGACTTCTAAAAATAAAAWTTTTAAATAAGAATAAATTTATTGTAAACATTACATCATTAAACTATTACCTTAATACAATTAAATAAAACTAATAAACCTAAAACAACTTTTCGATATTAATAAACCTAAAACCTAAAACCTTGGTTTCAATATTGATAACCTTTCTCCATTAAACTTTAAAATTCTAGAATTAATATTACTCTAAACAAATAAAATATTTGAAAATGAGAATAGAATAAAAATTTATGATAAAAGAAAAAATATTCTAAACATTACATCATTAAACTATTACATTAATAAAATTAAATAAAACTAATAATTAAACACAATCTCAGGACATTGACCTTCGTATTAATCTCTTTCTTTCTCTTTTTAATAAAAAATTCTAATTTTTTAGAAGTCGACTTCAAGACTGTAGATTCCCCCCCCATAGGTTTAATATATATCTGTGCTCTTCAGTTTCTTCTTTACCGAGGCTTAGATTTTCTGATGATGGGTCTTGATATGAACTCGAAACATAGACCTCCGATAAACAATATTGTGGTTCCTCTTAATCCTCCAAACATTCCTTCCCACATAAATCTTACTGTTTAGATCAACTAGGTTGTAGATATGAATAGAGGAAGGTCAACCAATGGATATGTGTTCAAAATGTTTGGTGGAKAAATAAGCTAGATGACTAAGCGATAGGTGGTGATATCCTTGTCGAGAACAAAAGATGAATGTCATCCACTCTTACAATTAAAGAATCTWTATAGTTTCATTGAATGTGTTTAGGGATTGGGTTTGAGAAGAAATATACAAAGAAAAATAGTGGAAGTCAAAGMACAATATTCCTAGCAAAGAACCCATCTTACCACTCTAGGATGAAGCATATTGATGTACAATACCATTTTTTAATATACATGGTGGAAATATGGAAKGTGTTTTCAAACAAGGTATAGACTTTGGAAAACATAGAACAATCCTTGAAAATTTTTGTGAGTGCTATGAGATTTTGTTGGTGTAGACAGATGAGAAGCATTGATGCCTTGGGTCTATGAAAATAATTTCAAGTTCTCCTGTATCAGAAAATAAGACAACAAACAAGAGTATGTTGGGTTGTTATATTATTTACAGTTAAAGGATATTCATTCAACCATCTAGTCAATGTGGATATACTAGGTGATAAGTCAATTAAAGAACCAAGTTGAGTCGATGGTAAACTGATAAACTAAGAATTCAAATTCAAAGTGATCGATGGGAACTAAAACGTAGCCAACATGAGGCCAACAAGAGGTCTTGTAGTATCTGACTGAATACCGACTGGAGATCATCTATGAATTTGACTAATATCCAACTCGTAGTTGGCTGTAACAGAATCTCGAGATTTACATGATTGCATACAATCATCTACATGGATATGTAATTGTTTTTTTGTGCCATTATTTAGGGTTTTTCATTCTATAAATCCTAGAAATAAGGCATGTTGTAAGTGTATTTATTTGATGCTCATGTTAGTGTTGTTGGTCATGTCGATGCAAGACAAATTGGCTACAAGGTTGTTCTTATATAAAGAAAGAGAATATGATGGATATTGTGCCTTAGGTGTAGGCCAATGTTAGTCATGTAACTCTTTATTCATTGAATGAATAAGACAACAAGAGAGAAAGACACTCAAGGACTTTTGGTTTTCTTGGTTCATGATTTCCAAGGTAAAATCCATGTGTAGTGTGTGTGATTGTCATTTATTTCTTGCTTACATATATATTGTGTTTCCTAGTTGGTTTAAGGTTAGGGTTATTTTACCCAACAAGTATATAGACTTTCCTAAATAATAAACCACATATCTAGTGTCTTTGTTAGAAAGTAAATTGAGAGTGTTAAGCTAATCATGTCCTCAATGGGTAATGAAAATGTTGAATCATATAATGCATAAGGAATGAACTATATAAATTAAAGCTAAAATATAAAAGGGTAGTTGTTGATGGAATATTTGAATATAGTCACACCATAACAAATCAATCACAACAAATCATAATTTGACACTCGAAGAAGGAAATAGAATGACCATTTACATCTTTGGCCATCAAAAACCACCAAAACATCTCTGAGTTTCCAATCCTTGAAACAAAAATGAATTGTTATACTATAACCATAGCAATCCAAGAACATCACTATGTTCCTCGTGTCTTTGAAAATATCTTGAGTCAATGATATCCAATGATATTTTATAAGATCATTTGAAAGAACATTCCTAGAAAACATAACATAGATAATTACATGAATAACCATTTGCTGAAAGTTATAAACAACATATCTAAGCATTCTAGAGCCTCCATATGTTATTAGCAATAAATAAAACCCATCACCAATTGAATTGAAAAATGCATGTCTTCACTAAATTATAAAAAACAATAGATCTGTAAGATTTCTCTTCTTGGCAGTAATAAATTTTAGTAGAAGTTGAGCCTTGGTATATTTTTTGACCCTAGTAAGTATATGCATAATATTCAATATTGTGCAGAAAACCATTTTTACACTCAACCCAATAGAATTAGAATGGGAAAATTTGACCTCCATTTCCCATGAATCAATGAATCACAGGAAACAAATGAGCCCTACTATACTAGAAAATATTGGCCTTTGTAGTAGAGAATGGACTATATGTGGTGAGTATCGGGTAGTAAAATGAAAAACAAGGGAGAAATGGATATGTTTAGGAATGTTGGGTTTCTATATATTGGATATTAAAACATTTTACATCATATATTATATAAATTTAGGTGTAAATTATATTGAACATTATAATACAAAAATTTCACCCAATGAGCTTTTTAATTAGGAATTTCAGCCATGGACTAAATTTCACCCATAAAAGTTTCCCTACATACAACTACTTGTATGGATATTTTATGCTAAATATAGTCTCACACAACTACCTATTCTTTGCATGTCTTGCACACACTTAGTAACATGTTCATCACACAACAACTAGGAGTTTCATTTTCAACATTCTCCCAATAAAGAACACTTGTTGTGAATACAATATTGTATTCAACTCTTGTTAGACTTGCTTCATAAAATTTTGTCTCTTCATAGTTAAGGATTACTCTCGTAGAAGAAGTATATGCTACAGTACTTAGAATATCCTAATAAACTCACTTAAAGCTCATGAAAAAAAATATTAAACAAGTCTACATGTTAAACGAGTGTAACATACCTAGCACCCATGTTGAGTCCTTCCACTGCAAAAAAATGACTTATCCTTCCAGAAGAGAATTAAAAAAAAAAATCCCCCATACATATAAAATAAAACCAAGGGGAATCAAACCCATAAAAAAATTACAACAAAACAATATAATGATTTACCCATGCATATACAACATTTATAAAAAAAGTAATGCACCCAATAAGCACATAGAAAACCTACAACGTTCAATAGTCATTTACATAGAGGAATAATCATAATAAAATAACAAAACAATTATTTGTTTATAAATATAATCCAACTAAATGCATACAAAGGATGAACTTAATAGCAAGAGTAATTATTGTTCCAAATCTCAACCCAGGCCATCTCGAGCTCAAGTTATGAGTCCACAAGGAGATATGGTCCTCTGGTTGTCCACTCTCCACACACAACCCGAAACAAAGGTTCCAAACTTCAATAATATTTCCAATCCACCAATTCTCTTTCCCACAGCTTGCACAACTGAAGGAATTTACCCCCTTCACTCTTCATTATCTCTCAAGCCGTACCATTCATTTATCAATGCTTCCATTGCACTAGGTTCTCTAAGAGTCTCTAAGTTGGGAGCTTCGGGAACTATGAGCTAGTTCAAGAGTGTTCACAACAACCTTCACAAGGCTATTGATCCATTTCCTCAATAAGAAACACACTACAATATTAGAGCCCATTTTACAAGAACACAGGCCTAATTTCCATCATAACACATAGTCAAATAATGGCTACCTTCAAGAATATTATGGTTGGTTCTCTTCCCAACACTTAGCTTCCCTCTTGTTGTCCAAAAATATGCATGAAAAAAATGTCTCTTTTTCCATAAAAATTCTTTCTTCTTCTTTGCTTGCTTGACTCTCACTCTTCCCAAAGATTATTGTACTTTGGCCCCATGCTCCCCAATAACTAAGGGACATGACTCCTCACACTCAACCTCTTACATGAATTTAATTACTGTCTTTGGTAACACTCAACAAAAAAATAAAAGGTTTACAAAATGATAATAATTTCAAGAATGTGGATTGGATTAATACACATAAATAACATTTCCCCTGGGCCCCTCTCTCTTGTGGAATCATATCCCCCCATTTTTTTCATCCCTCTTGTATTGCATCCATTGATTACTACTATTATTAAACATTTCTAGGTTCATAATATATGATTCGACCCCCGACCATATTAATCAATATGCGCTCTTTTCCCCAATCATATTGACTCACCAACCAAATTCGCATTTATACAACTACATTGTAGTTTTTGGGGATTAAAAATGAGTATGTTACAAGGACATGGTCGCATCCCCACAAACATGTCTAATTGTATCTAACAAGAAGGGAACAATTATGTCTAGCTAGACACACATACATACCCTACAAGAATAACATTTAGGGGTTATATGCATGCCACATGATTTCTTAAATGTATATTTCCTTTACATCATGAAATTATGCTTCATTTATCACTCCAAACATGGAGTTTCATACTTACAAAAAAGAATACATATTCCATTACAATACCATCATGTTTTTCCATCCACTCAAGAGAAAAACCATGTAGAATATTTTCTACAACAAAAACCATCTAATAATGTTACCATACACATCCTTGTAGATCCATCACACTATTTCATTCCCATAACATACCTCCAATAATCTTTGTTTCAAATAGTATGTAAGGTTTTCTAGTGAAACATATCTTGTGTATTCATTGTGTATTCAAACATGCAATTATTCCTCTCAAATACAACAATCTCACAACTAATTCAACACAATTTTTAGTAGACAAGATCGATTGAATAAGAAAAATTAAAAACATTGACCATGGGAATTACTTTGAATTTGTGCTTCTTAATGAGTTATTTTTGGCTACAGAACAACAATCTCCACTTAATTCTCTTCTTCCAACCTACAAAAACATGTTATGCACAATCCAACATCTAGAAACCCTCTTTGCAAAAACTTATTGAACTTCCCTCTTAAGAAGAGTGCACATGCATTCCATGCAAATTTGATGTCCTTAAATAACCATATTTCTCACTGAACAAATGAAAATGCACAACACCACCATCGAGCAATCCTCCATATACATTTTACTACATGTTTCACCCCACCTTTAGATAGTTGTAAGGGTCAAGGAGCAATATAAAAGGTTGGATCTCATACCAATTGTTAAAAATCTACATAAAATTTAATAAAATGAATCACCGAAACTAGCACAATAGATAAACCAAACATGCACATAGATTCAACACCCAAAATTAAAATGATAAAAACATCTATAAATTAAAATATCCACTATCACAATCATTAATGATACAAAGGACTCTAGTGAAACTGTAGCATATGAGACTATAAATATAGTTTCCACACTAGCATATGAGACTACAAATATAGTTTCCACACATTGTGGTAGATTTTCTAACCATTTTGATATTCCCATGCATCCAACGCCTTGCATGTAGCTTTAATGTAAATATACTTCCTACTATTGGGGTTCACTAATTAGGMAATAGCTTACTACGTCCATTCTTCATATTAAGTGTTTTCAAATTAGTGAAAAGTAATATCACTTATTCCCATGCATGCAGCTTTAATGTAAATATACTCTCATACTATTAGGGTTCACTAATTAGACAATAGCTTAYTGCGTCCATTCTTCATTCTTCATATTAGGTGTTTTAAAACTCGTGAAAAGTAATAGGAGGTGAGGGATATTTTAATATGCCTATCAATATAACTTGACGGATGTATTTTAATTTGCCAATGAACATGGTCATAGATATTTATGAATACAATGAAGGGAGTAAACATAAAACAAACCTTATGTCAATATAGCTATTGAGGGGTGCATTTTAATTTACCATTAAACATGGTTAGAGATATTTATGAATACAATGAAGGGAGTAAACCAACAACACCTAAGCATGTATTGTATATGAAATGCATGGTATATGAGAGTAAACCTATAACACCTAAGCATGTATTGTATATGAAAAGTTTTTAAGTAAATGATATATTATTAAAATATAAAATAAGACAAAAATATATGTAAATGTATAAGATATTGAATGAAAATTCAACTAATTTTATTTTAATTAAAAAATGTATTTAAGAAAAAATAAAATTTTAAAATATTTCTTAACGAAGATACTATGCTATCTGGATATTTCGTTTACTCATCTTACCTTGGACGTGTTTGCCCACTTGTGTGTGTGGACCATTCTGGGTTGTTCCAGAAATACACGGGACAACTAATAATACAATGTAACGTATAGGTATTGGACGTGTTTGCCCACTTGTGTGTGTGGACCATTCTGGGTTGTTCCAGAAATACACGGGACAACTAATAATACAATGTAACGTATAGGTAAATT
The DNA here is from genome assembly GCA_032191745.1 of Picea mariana. NCBI lineage: Eukaryota > Viridiplantae > Streptophyta > Pinopsida > Pinales > Pinaceae > Picea > Picea mariana. Next base: position 30,656 of record JASDQU010244089.1, on the reverse strand, counting down.
GAGTGCTTAAATTGTTCCAAGGAAAGTTGAACACTACTAAAACTGCACCACAAATAATTCACAATAGGATGAGTTAAGGGAACTCTCGGATATCAAATGTTTTGTTTGGTCGAAAGTATCAAGAGACGTCCTCATCGTAAATCGGATTCAAATTCAAATGAGTTCCACATTTTTGGAAAATTTTTATTATTGCTCCTTACTGGAATTTTCTCAAACAAATTGTTTGAAACTTGCCACCCATATTTTTGGAATTTTTTCAAAGGGACAAATTGATTGTTTGAAACTTGCCACCCATATTTTTGGAATTTTTTCAAAGGGACAAATTGAATGTTTGAAACTTGCCACCCATATTTTTGGAATTTTTTCAAAGGGACAAATTGATTGTTTGAAACTTGTCACCCATATTTTTGGAATTTTTTCGAAGGGACAAATTGATTGTTTGAAACTTGCCACCCATATTTTTGGAATTTTTTCAAAGGAATAAATTGATTGTTTGAAACTTGCCACCCATATATAGCAGACGCTTCTTCCTTTCCAACCATACAGTGCGGTACTTACAAAGGGTCACCGTAGTATGCAATATGTTTTTTCATAATTTGAGTCTGTCTGCCCCTCTGCCTGCAACATTAACCGTAGCTGGTAGGGGGTCTGCCACATCAGCTATTCTTTGTATAATCTTCTCTTTCTTCTTCTTCTGGTTATTGCACAAGAGAAGGATTAGTGCCAGATTGCCTCCAGGACCCTATGCACTGCCCATCATCGGAAATCTGCACCAATTGATACTCCCTGCTCACCGTACTCTTAAAGCCCTTGCTGACAAATATGGTCCTATTTTGTTTCTCCGCTTGGGCTATGTTCCTACAGTAGTAGTTTCTTCTTCTGAGATAGCCAAACAGTTTCTCAAAACTCATGATTTGATCTTTGCCAGCCGACCTCCAAGAGCCGCTGGGAGATTAATGTTTTTCAATTCTAAAGACGTGGTCCTCGCTCCCTATGGAGATCACTGGAGGCAAATGAGAAAAATATGCGTGTTAGAACTGCTTACTGCCAAAAGAATCGAGTCCTTCAAGCACGTGCGAGAGGAAGAGGTGTCTGCGATGATTCGTTCAATTTGGGAGGAGAGTGAGATCGGAAGAATGAGGGTGAATGTGAGCAAGGCCATCTCTACTCTCACCTCCAATACAGTTTGGCGAATACTGGTGAATAGGAAATTTTCTGACAATGATTTGGGCCGTGATTTCAAAGGGTTTAAGGATCTGTTGGTAGAGTTGACAGGTAGGGTGGGAGACTTCAACATTGGAGACTTCATTCCATATTTGGATTGGCTTGATTTGCAAGGTATCAATAAACGCATGAAGAAGATCCATAAAGCTTTCGATGAATTTGTAGAGAAAATAATAGACGACCATGTGAATCATAATCATTTCATGGCAGCGGCCTCAAATTGCCAGAAAGAGGCAGACGTAGAGCTTTACGTTCAAGACTTCGTCGATGTGCTGCTCCACATGGCTGAGACCGACACTAAAATCACACGGGAAACTATCAAGGCTCTTGTGCTTGTATGTCTCTTGGGTTTTTTCCATTCTATATTATTTATGATCCTCAATCTTAAACTTCAGTGGATCATCATTTTTCATTAATTCGATTTGTATTTCTGCAGGACATGTTTGTGGGTGGGGCGGAGACGACAGCAACTACGTTAGAATGGGCAATGAGTGAGCTGCTCAGACATCCCAATGTAATGAAGAGATTGCAGGAAGAAATCGAGTCGATTGTTGGCCATCATGGTAAAGTAAAGGAGTCGAATCTGGCAACCATGAAATACCTCCACTGTGTGGTGAAAGAGACTCTGCGACTATACCCAGCGGTGCCGTTAGCGATTCCTCATGAATCTGTAGAGGCTGTGACAGTAGGAGGATA